>JAJGRW010003156.1:0-20909 GCA_025461045.1 Carex parvula
CGCACGCAAATTAAAGCAGACGCGAAATTCTGGCGTGATCTTAAAGCAGATTGGACGGTCATCGAACTCACTAGATACATGTCCGATGGGTATCAGACCCAAGCTGCATATGTTATGTTATGTACGTATTTTTAGAGTGATTTTTGTGATAATACAAGTTCAAATTCAAAGATCTCAGATAATACAACTTGATGGATGGGTAAATGAAGTTAAAATTCCATCAAAATTTGCTGCACTTGATTAAAGGCTGTAATATTTGAGTTGAACGGTCCCGATCAATCAACGGACTAACTATTTTTGTGCGTCTTCACAATCTCACAAGGCAAGAGTTTATGTTTCATGAAACATAAACTCTTGCCTTGTGAGATTGTGAAGACGCACAAAAATAGTTAGTCCGTTGATTGATCGGGACCTTCAAATCAAAGAGCATTGCATTTATTGTCTTCCGTGAAAGTTTGATCAAAAATTATTTTTATTTACCCATCTATCTAGTTCATTGAAGATTGAAGTATCGGATGGCCACAAACACTTCGTGCTGGATCAAACCTCATACATAATAAATTTTCCAAACTTTTATGTTGGTTACATTCAATGTTCTCCCTTGATCATTTAAAACAGATATGGAATGATTTCGTTGCAGATCGACCGTTGATTTTTCGCTTGAAAATAAACGGTCCAAAAATATTTTTACAATTTAAAGGGACATACAATGATGAAAGTTTATAAAAATAATATGTATAAGTATTATTTGGCCATATAAGATGTAAAAAAAATAAAAATATATTTTTTGAATTATTTTCGTATGCACTGTTGTACATGTATTAGGTGATTAGTAAATATCAAGCTTTGTTGACCGTCCGATAAACGAAGAACGGTCCTGATGTCTTCATTTAGGAGGTGGTGGGTAGATTTTCCGCCCTCTCTGAGGTAACATAATATTTCTGTTTAGATCTGGTTCTAGATGATGCACAAGATCCTTTAATATTCGTGCATCATAATGATTAGACGGTCGGATATAACCACAGATATTACGTCACCTTTGAGTTTATGAAAGCCCTTCTATCCCTCCTCTCTGTGGATAAATTTTTTCGAATTTCCCTCCTTTAGCTCCCTGATGGGACTCCCAAAAATTCAAAACAAATTTTACGAAAATTTTCGCCTAGGTTGGCTTTTCCCCGCCTCACTTTCCCTCACCTTTTTGACACGGATTTTTAATTAAACATCTGTGTACGATACCTTTCTACACGGACTTTTAATTAAACGTCCGTGTAGCTCGCTTTGCATTTCTACACAGATGTTCAGTTAAAGAGAAGGGAGTAGGTCCGATGCCCACCGGACCTACTTTCATGTTCAACGATGATGACCGTCCGATCTTGTTTAAGATATGTCCGCACGGAAATTGAAACAGATACGAACGAATTTTAAACTATTCCGCACGACCTATAAAGCAAATAGACGGTGATTAAGCCCATCGTAAGCAGAGTAGGTCCGATGAGCAAGCAGAGTAGGTCCGATGCTCATCGGACCTACTCTCAAGTTTTAATTTGTAACTGGAAATTAAATAATATAGAGTTCAAGAGCACAAAAAATAAAAATACTTCATATATTAATTTCAACATAGGGATAGTTACTGGATACGTCATCACTTAATACCAAAACAAAAACATAAAATATATAACAAACATAAGTATCTATCCCTAATTAAAAAACTATTCTTTCTCACTAATTGCCTCACCTTTTTAATTTTAACATCCGTGTCTCTTACCCTTTCTACACGGACTTTTATTTAAAAGACCGTGTAGCACCCTTCTAGAGATCTAAACCCTAAACTCTTTGCAACTTGCATCCGAGATATTTGAAAACCTGCAATGAGCATTGAGTTCCTGTACCAAACCTTCATAGGGATCATTTTCTTTTTAGAAATACAACTCCACAGCAAGCGATTTCTCCAAATGCTCGACCTTCCTCTCCCAACTCAGATTTCTCCCTCCTCTGAAGGCAGAACAGGCACATGCAGCCTCCCGGGAGAAGTTCTTCAATCTGAGTTGGAGAGGAAGGTTGAGCATTTGGAGAATCGCAACGAGGGTACTCGGCCTTCGAGAAATAGATAGGTGAAATTGGCAAAGGACTCGAAGCGGCGCGAGCCAAGTCATTTATTATATTGTAACCCTCTCTCTACACGGATATTAACCTAACAACCGTGTAGAATGAAGGAGAGCTACACGGACTTTTACGTTGAACGTCCGTGTAGAAAGACCCATCTACACGTATTATTAAAAAAAAGTCCGTGCAGAAAGTAATTAAAAATATTAAGTGAATTTACTTCTTATTTTTTGTATTATTTGAAGTGATAATGAATTATTATATGTATATTTTGAACTAATATTTGATATTTGACCTAGAAATGTTTGAAATATAAATATTTTTTATTAATATTTGATATTTGAACTAATATTTAAAACCAAATACTAATACTTGTCTGTCCTCAAATGGACTTTTCCAGGTTTGATAAATTTTTAAGACAAGCTTTGTTTAACTTATTTACATGCATCATAAATTCAAATTTGGAAAGTGTAAATGTTCAAAAATGTGAATAGCACAAAAAGGTTAAATAAAATAGAGTTCAAGAGAATAAAAAATAAAAATACTTCATATATTAATAACATAGGAATAGTTACTGGATACATCACTTAATACCAAAACAAAAACATAAAATATATAACAATATAAGTCTCTATCCCTAATTAAAAAACTATTCTTTCTCACTAATTGCCTCCCCTTTTTATCTTTTCAGGGAAATATCTTGCTCGCTTGCCTCCTTTCTTGTTTACATTTTCCCATACTCTCTTGCTTCTTCTCAACCTTAACCAAACTTTGGAATAATCAAACTGACCATGTGGACCGTAAGGATCATCAGGACCGGAATCCGAATCACCTTCATAAGACTCAGGATCGGATTCAGATTCTGAATGAGAAGAGACTTCCACCACAGGTGGCGGGGGTACATCCTCCCACTCAATTATGTGAGTCTTGAGACCATTCTTCCCGCAGTTAGGACATTTATCACCTCGTCCACATGGCCGGATTAGACACGTATTTTTTGGAGGATTGCGATTTCCCATATCTGAATAGCACAAAGTTATTTTCCAAATAATTCTTAATTTCTTTTGATCAGAATTACTTGATCAAAACGGCGCCGGGAGGAGATTGCCTTTTATACCAAATTTTTCCATTAATCTACACGGATTTTACCTTTAACAATCCGTGTAGCTCCCATCCCCATGAAACCCTAAACTCTTTACACACGGACGTTTACTCTAACATCCGTGTGTGATTACCTTTATACACGGACCTTCATTAAAAAGCCGTGTAGCTCTCCTCATTTTGTGTGGATTTTAGTTAATAATCCGTGTACGTTACTATTCTCCTCACCTATTATTAAATAAAAGGCCGTGTGTGAAGTAATTGACAACATTACGTGGTTTAACTTGTTATTTTTTATATTATTTGTGAGTGACAATAAATAAGTTTACGTATTATTTGAACTCGAAATGTTTGAAACGCCAATATTTTTTTACTGAAATGTAATATTTCAACTAATTTTCAAATCCTAATAGAAATATATTAACTGGAAATATTATTTTACTAATATTTAATATGTGAACTAATATGTAAAAACCTTTATATATGTTGTTTTGAAATAGAAATATTTTAACTAGAATATTATTTAAAAGTTGTTTCCAAACAAGATAATTAAAAAGTTATTTTCTAAACAAAATAAATATTATACATCTCTTTTTTTTTCCTTTTTCTCTTTTTTTTCGCTAATTTCACATTACCTTCGGCCCATATTCCTTCATTGTGGTCGGATCGCAAATAGTTTGCTTCGTCTTGTTCTTCAATTGAGGCTACCTCAGTTTGCACGTCGGTACAAAATGGAGGTATTTCGTCGAACTGGTCATACTCTTCTTCGTCGACGACGTTTTCTACCCCAACAATTCTTCTTTTCCCAGATAGGACGATGCTCCACCAATTATCACTCGGGTCAGTGACATAAAAGACTTGGGTTGCTTGCTTGGCGAGTATAAACGGATCATCAACATACCCAACTTTATTAAAATCAACGAGTGTGAACCCGTCGTTATCAGCTTTAACACCCCGGTCTTCGACCTATTGACACCGAAATAAGGGAATGCTGAGGTCAGGACTGTAAATGAGCTCCCAAATTTCCTCAATAACGCCATAATACGACTTTGATGCAAAAACCGGCCGGGAATCTCCGAATCTACTGAATTCTTGAGACGTCGCCACCAACATCACCCCACTATTTTGCATCGTGCTCTTATCACTTTGGGATTTAGTGTAAAATGTATATCCGTTAATTTCGTATCCTTGGAATGTTCTAACAACAATTCGGGGTCCTTCGCCCAGCAGTCGAACAATTTCATTTACGGGCCTCATATCGGGGTGTGACTGCACCCTTTCTCTCAGCCATCCTACAAATGAACGATTATGCTCGTTGGTAAGCCACTTCTGACTTCTCGTGTAGTACTCTTGTTGAAGGATTGCCATGTGCTCATCTATATAGGGAGCAACATCTGTCATGTGCTGTAGTACCAAAAAATGCGCCTTCTGTAGTTCATCTCTATCAGCAACTACGGCTTTCAACCCAATTGTCCCGACTCACTAGAGCCTTCTCTCATATCGAGACTTTGGAACGCCAATAGGACAGACACCGGTCATGTAGTTGGTGCAAAAATCAATCACCTCTTCCGTGGAATATCCTTCTACAATGCTACCTTCGGGTCGATGTCGGTTCCTTACGTATTTTTTCAAAATTCCCATGTATCTCTCAAATGGATACATATACCGCATGAACACAGGACCACAGATCTTGATTTCTCTCACTAGATGAACAACAAGGTGAACCATAACATCGAAAAAAGATGGCGGAAAATACATCTCAAGTTGGCAAAGAGTAGCGACGACTTCCACCTCCAAAGAGTCCAGTATTAGAGGGTCTATCACTTTGGAATTTATTGTATTGAAGAAAAAACAAAGCTTCGTAATGGTTTGACGAACGGGCTTTGGTAAAACCCTCCGAATTGCAACAGGAATCATATGTGTCAATAAAACATGACAGTCGTGAGATTTCAGACCGACCAGTTTCAGGTCCTTCATCGACACCAGCTTCTTAATATTCGAAGAATACCCTGATGGGACCTTAATACTACGGAGGCATTCACAAAAGCTTGTTTTCTCTTTCTTCGACATCGTGCACATTGCGGGGGGTAGGCATTCACAAAAGCTTGTTTTCTCTTTCTTCGACATCGTGCACATTACTAAATTCACTAATAAAACATTACAAGAAAATGCTTACAAGAACATTACTAGAATTCACAAAAATTACTAAATTCACTAATAAAACATTACTAATATGCATAAATTCATAGAGGAGGGATCCACTTACAACAAATTTGAGTTACAACAAAGTTACAACATTCATCTTTTTCATTTTCAAAGTCCAAATCGTCGATCCAACCGTTCAACATGATCATCTAAATAAAATATACTTGCAGATCAAATTTTATATTTTTTTGAATTTTTTTACTATTTATTAAGATGGGTACAAAATTCAATGGTCTAAGTATGGCTATTTTTTGTAAAATACTTAATAAATAGTAAAAAAATTCAAAAAAATGTAAAATTTGATCTGCAAGTACATTTTATTGTGGAGATCATGTTGAACGGTTGGATCGACGATTTGGACTTTGAAAATGAAAAAAATGAATGTTGTAACTTTGTTGTAACTCAAATTTGTTGTAAGTGGATCCCTCCTCAAATTCATATTTTATTTAACACCTTACAGGAGCATGCTTTATCTTGGTTAGGTTCCAAAGAAATGAGTCAGACTAACTTTCAACTAATAAAACATTTTATGAAAATTAAATTATGTTTTAGTTCCAAGTTTTTGGCGATGTAGAAATGGACATGTTGCAGTGTTCTTACGTTGTTGTTTAAATTCTTTCGCAAACCACATCTTATTCAAAGGGGGTTTGTGTAAGAAATTAAACAACAATGCACTGCAACATGCCATTTCTACATCGCCAAAAACAAGTGATCAAACATGATTTAATTTAAAGAACATGTTTTATTATTGAAAGTTAGTTTTACCCATTTCTTTGGAACCTAACCAAGAAAAAACATGTTCTTGTCAAGTGTCAAATAAAATATAGTGAAAAAAAAAGAAAATGAAATTCATCACATGCTGTCCATCGGAAAGTTCATCACAATCTGTAAATAAAAAAAAATGATGAGTAAGTAAGCAACAATAAGTAACAGAAAATTAGAGGAAGAAACGGAAAATACATGCCAGAGATATTTATGCCAGAAGTGAAGTCGAGATGTAGGTTATCAATTATATCACATCGCTCGTCTTGATAGATGAGCTCCAAAGATAGCGACTTATCTTGATAGATAAGCGATATGACATAATTGATAAACCTAAATCAAAATTCCAATTATTAACCGTGAAATGATTATCAAAGTTGATCATAAGTGATATGTAAAGTGACCGGTCTTTCTCTCTTCCTAAGGTTATACAGGAGAACCTACAATTTACCTATGAATTGAAAAAACTCTAACCTTTCCGTTTGTTGAATTACTTGATCAAAACGGCGCTGGAAGGAGAAGGCTTTTTATACGGTGCGGGAAGGAGAAGGCCTTTTATACCAAAACCCTACACTTCTCTACACGGATTTATACTTAACAAAACCGTGTACAATGTGCAGTGTATAAAATTGGCAAAACCGTGTATCGATAATCAAAACCCTACAATAACCTTTCTTCACGGATTATTATGTGAACAGCCGTGTAGCTCTGTCAAAGGTTTCTACACTGTTATTTAAACAAACATCCGTGTATATTTTACATATTTCTACACGGTTCTCTTCATAAATATCCGTGTAGCTCTCACGTGGCTATCTACACTGTTAGTTAAGCAATAATCCGTTTACAATTCTTGATAAACGTCCGTGTAGCTCTCTCAAGGCTTTCTACACTGATTCTTTAATAAATATCCGTGTAATAGATCCCACAGATATTTCGGGCTTCCAAAAAATTACAATAGCACACGGTTTTTGTATAAAATTGTCAAATCCGTATACAATGTGCCGTGTACAATGACCATTTCTGTAGTAGTGTGCCAAATCTGAACAATTTTTTTAAAAACATGGAATGCATGATTGTATCAATTTATGATAATATTGTATGAACCATTGAATTACATGATTTTGACATCAAAATTATACGGCACCAGAACCCTACTTCATAGTAGGGGGAAATTTCATGTACACCCCTCAGAAACTTTGAAATTACGTATTTTCTCCTCTAAAATTTATAATAAACCCTTCTACATTTCAAAAACTCACTAATTTACCTAATTTATTGTGTTTTCCATTAAAATTCTTTTTTTATAATCAAATTTCCTTTTTACCCTTCATTAAAATTCTTTTTCCATTATGTAGCTTGTTTAAGAGATATGTTTAGTATTCGAATTGGCTGATTGTGAGAACAAACTATTTATTTTCTACTTGTGACTCACATACGAATGTATGTCTATATGCCACTGTGTATGCATCAAGTAGAAAAACAAACTATTTGTCCTTGGAAACAGATGTCAAATTAAAATGATGAACATTAATTTTCTTATATATATACTACATATTTTTATATTCTAATAAATATTAAAATGGATATTTTATAAATTTAAAATGAATTTTAATAGAAGAATCAATAAATTTTGTATATTTGTGAGTTTTTTTGGTTTTGTAGAGGGGAAAATATGTAATTTTGAAGTTTTTGAGGAGTATACATGAAATTCTTACTTCATAATATTACAATACATGATTAAAAGATTTGACTTACAGAAGTCAGCGCCTCGAGATCTTGCACTAGATTTTTTATTTTTTTAAGTTTCTCAGCAGGAATACATGATTAAAAAAAAGTAGACTAGAGAAGTCTAATCTAGCTTAAGGGGGCCATCTTTCATAAAAAAAATAAAAATTAGACATCGATGCTCGTATCAATGAATTAATTAAAAATAATATTTCAATGCATGCATTTTACTATCAATATCATTATGTTAATGTACGTAGATCTCCATATAGCTTTGACTGGTGATAAAAATAGAATCAACTTGATATAAATTGAAGACTTTTAAAGGCTAAACTGATTTAAAAGTTTGAATGACCGGAAATGACACATTTAGAAATAATGAAGAAGGTGATTAACTCGTATAGTAAACCAGTTCCTGATCTCCTCCTGTAACTATATATAGAGAGGAGGATCAAGTTTTAACAATTTTGAGTTACAACAAAGTTACAATAATGATTTTCTACATTTTGAAATTTCAAATCGTCGATCCAAACCGTTCAACATGATCTCCACAATAAATGTGCTTTCAGATCAAATTTTACATTTTTTTGAATTTTTTTACTATTTATTAAGATGGGTAAAAAATTCAATGGTCTGAATTTGACTACTTTTTGTAAAATACTTAATAAATAGTAAGAAAATTCAAAAAAAATGTAAAATTTGATCTGGAAGCATATTTTATTGTGGAGATTATGTTGAACAGTTTGGATCGACGATTTGGAATTTCAAAATGTAGAAAATCATTGTTGTAACTTCGTTGTAACTCAAAATTGTTGTAACTTGATCCCTCCTCATATATATATATATATATATATAGAGTAAGGTTACGGTGCTTTGCAAAGTAAACCCACCCCTTTACTTCGGGTCATTTTTTGGATTTTAAAAATTCAAACAACCGATCCGAACCGTTCAACATGTTCTAAATATTGAAATGTGCTTGGAGATCAAATTTTACATTTTTTGGAATTTTTTTACTATTTATTAAGTCACTTTGAAAATCGCTGATCCAACGGTGAACAGTAAAAAACAGTAAAATTTTCTGGACCACCGAATCATAAACTTTCAAAGTGGCTTAATAAATAGTAAAAAAATTCCAAAAAATGTAAAATTTGGTCTCCAAGCACATTTCAATATTTAGAACATGTTGAATGGTTTGGATCGGTTGTTTGAATTTTCAAAATCCAAAAAGTGGCCCGAAGTAAAGGGGTGGGTTTACTTTGCAAAGCACCGTAGCCTTACTCATATATATATATATATATATATAGATGGGCTATTATGCTTTGCAAAGTAAAACCCCCACTTTACTTCGGGCCATATTTTCATTTTTGAAAATTCAAACAACCGATCTGAACCTTTCAACATGTTCTAAATATTGAAATGTGCTTGCAGACTAAATTTTACATTTTTTGAAATTTTTTTACTATTTATTAAGCCACTTTGAAAATCGCTGATCCACTGTGAACAGTAAAAAAACAGTAAAATTTTCTGGACCACCGAATCAGCGATTTTCAAAGTGGCTTAATAAATAGTAAAAAAATAAAAAAATGTAAAATTTAGTTTGCAAGCACATTTCAATATTTAGAACATGTTGAACTGTTCGGATCGGTTGTTTAGATTTTCAAAATTAAAAATATGGCCCGAAGTAAAGAGAGGGTTTTACTTTGCAAAGCACAATAGCCCATCTCATATATATATATATATATATATATATATAGAGAGAGAGAGAGATAGTGGCTAATATCAAAACGTTTGCACCAAGGACCTCGTGCAACAAAGTCGTTTTCGAATTTTCAAAGTCCAAACAGTCGATCCAAACCGTTAGATATTCAATCTATATTAAAATCTGCTTGGAGACCAAATTTTACATTTTTTGGAATTTGTTTACTATATTTAAACCACTTTGAAAATTGCTGATCACATGGTTCAGAATTTGGTGGCACTGTTTTTACTGTTCACCCGGATCAGTAATTTTCAAAGTGGCTTAATAAATAGTAAAATAATTCCAAAAAATGTAAAATTTGGTCTCCAAGCAGATTTTAATATAGATCGAACATCTAACTATTTGGATCGACTGTTTGGACTTTGAAAATCCGAAAATGACTTGGTTGCACGAGGACCTTGGTGCAAACGTTTTGATATTAGCCTCTCTCTCTCTCTCTCTCTATATATATATATATATATATATATATATATATATATATATAAACACACACACACAAGCAAGCATCGCATGTAGAACTCAGAGACTTCACCTCAACCCATAAGAAATAAATCAAGAGAGAGACATAACATGAACAAAAAGCCTATTTTCTCTTCTTCTTGTTCTTCATGTTTTCTTCTTAGCCACTAGTGTTGCTCGGCCAATACCTCGCAATGGCATTTCAGTTTTTAACTAATATTGTATTATATTTAATCTAATATTTTATTTAATACTAATCTAATATGATATTATATTTATTTAATACTAATCTAATATGATATTATATTTATTTAATACTAATCTAATATGATATTATATTTATTTAATACTAATCTAATATATAAACTAATATTATATTACATTTAATATTTAAATGACTACAATATATTGTATATTTATTCTAACATTTTATTTAATATTAATCTAATTTGATATTATATTTATCTAATACTAATCTATATTTTAAATTAATATTATATTATATTTAATATTTAAACTAATATTTTATTTAATACTAATATAATATAATATAATATTTATTTAATACTAATAAAATATTTATTTAAAACTAATTTAATATTTAAACTAACTCTAATTGAAAGGAATCAAATATTTTATTAATATCACTAACCTCACTAGCTTTATTCTTGCTAACCCATCATTTCTATATGTTAGTAGAATAGGGTTATTCTAGAGCTAACTCAATTTCTTAATTTGTGTTTGGATCACTAAGATTTGAGAATATAGTGGAGGTAACCCAATGTTAGCTTCATTCTTGGGTGATCCAAACGCATCCAAGGTTACCCATTTTATTGTCTTTTATATTAAAACTCATTCTAAATTTATAAAATACCCATTTTACTCTTTCATTAAAAGCACAAAACGCCCCATTCACTACTAGAATTTCCGCTTTTTGCAACGGCAGGAAATCGCCTTTTCCATGGGCGTACCGATGGAATAAGCCCTGAAATCGTCATTTCCATGCGCTACCGATGGAAATACTCCCGTTGCAACAACCCTCGATGGAAATAGCACTTATTTCCATCGGCGCCGTTGGAAATACTCATTCCTGAGTATTTCCATGCGCTTACAGTTGGAAAAAGGGCGCATGGAAATACTTGCACACTCGGACACTGTCTGGAGTATTTCCAAGGGCAGCTAACGCGGGGCCCACCTGTTTATTTCCAAGGGCAGTGTCTGTGGGACCCTCCAGAGCATTTCCATGGGCAGCTAACGCGGGGCCCACCTGTTTATTTCCAACGGCAACGTCTGTGGGACCCTCCAGAGTATTTCCAAGGGCAAAGTACGTGGGACCCACCCAAGTATTTCCAAGGCAAGGGAACGTGGGGCCCACATGTTTATTTCCAAGGGCAGTGTACATGGGACCCACCCCAGTATTTCCAAGGCAAATTATAGTGGGGCCCACATGTTTATTTCCAAGGGCAGCGTACGGGGGACCCACCCCAGTATTTCCAAGGGTATATTATTTTAAATTCTGTTGTTGTTTGTGGGCCCAGCAGATTATTTGCATGGGAACATTAATTTTAATTCTCCAAGACCCATGGAAATACAAACCTGGAAGGAAAAGTATCTGTATGCCCTCATCCTACAATCCTCCCTTACCAATTAGGTACTCCCATTCATTCCCCATCCTACAATCCTCTCTGTACCAATTCGGTACTCCCATACATTCCCCATTAAACATTAAACCAGATAAACATAAAAACATCAATAATAAACAGAAAAAACATTCATAAATAGATTGATAACATTTAATAACTTTAAAGCATGAACTAACTATAATCATCATGCACTTTCTCCATAATTTAGCAAACTGCCATTACTACAACAATACTATATATTTGCATCATTGACACTATATATACACAAAATATACCCACTATGAGTTAACAAAAATTCACAATATATAACTTGTAAATTAACCAAAAATGTGCACTTTTGCACATTAGAAGCTAATGCTGGTTCACGTTGAAGGTGGACTGCCCGAACCATTGGCTCATATCATCCTCACCCCTTGTATTGTCATCATTTCCAGCTTGAGTTTGATTTAGTAGTTCTTGGAAACTACCTCCCTGGTTTGGTTGCATAGGAAAAGCAAGACCCTATGTATACCACATAGAAACCGAGAAGTGTCAAACAAAGAAGATATAAACTATCTAACAAAGAAGTGTCAAACATTGATGAAGATGTGCAAAAATAAGCACAATTATAAGAACACCCTATCGCTTACAAGACAATTGTAAGAACACCCTATGTGTACCACACGATGGTTACAAGTACATTACCAGTGATCACAGATTGTATATTGACTACCCCCTAGCTATCTTAGATTGTCAGATTTGTACCTATCTTAGATTGTCAGATTTGAGTAACTCATAGGATTGTACATTCTTGTGTTTTGTACCTATCTTACATTGTCAGATTTGAGTAACTCATAGGATCACAGATTGTATATTGACTACCCCCTAGCTAGTCAACTAAGCTTTATTTCTCATACTTAAAGCCAATAGCTACATGAACCCTCATTTAGCGGGTTTTCATAAGTTAAATCTGAAAGCAACATTATATAACAGTAAACCTGGGGAATGGGCATTTGCACAAGTGAAGCTCCTCCATGAGATGGTTGATTGGTGAGCCCTTGACCCTAAACATTATATATGCGAGCATTGTTATAATCCGTAGATCACAAAATGGAAGATGAATAAATATACATCGTTATGTTTTGTAAGATTAAAATTGTGACCTGAAGAGAAGGAATTACAGGAACGACACCTTGCTGAGTTCCAGAACCGTTTACTCCATCCTAAAATATTAAAAATGGACATGAGGTAATGGTAGTATACTGCTATACCTCAACAGCAAAGACAACTACCAAAAAGGTGCAAACAGCCGTGTCATATCAAAATCTGCCAACATAAAAAAAATTTATAAGCCTAAATTAACTACCAAATTGGTCTTAATTACCTGAGTAGGCATTTGCGCACCATACATAGTGAATAATTGACTGAAGTATAAGTCATAAGTTGCCAGTTTTCTCTCCCTCACAGCCTTTTCCTCATCAAGACGACGATCACGGTCAGCTAAGAGCATTACCAGTTCTTCGCGGGTTTGGATTCTCGGCCCGTCATTGTTTGTCAAACCAGAGACAGAAGAAGCTGTGTGTTTCTGCCTGGCTCGGGTGGTTGCTGTTGGCACCTTGCCGTGAAGCATGCTTCCAAATCCCCGCACCCTACCGTGTCTTGATCCACCAACAGCTGTCAAAAACATGGTGCTCTCATCCATGTCAGCATTGGCCTGATCAGCCGCCATGTCCTTCACTTTTTCCTATGAGTTGAAACATTTGGAAATCATAAAATTCATATTAGAAAGCCATCAAGAACAGTTAGTTCATCTTAGTTGTTACACATATGGAAAGAGGAGACGTAAATATCAGCACTTGTTTTTTTATCAAAATTCATTCTCAGTAGCTATATGGGACCATGTCAGAACATCAAATGATAAATTTACACTTGGGTCCCTATATTATGTCCTATTTGGGCTTTTTCTTAAAACCAAATAAACCGAACCATTTGAACACCCCTACCCATGGTGTCAACCAACAACAAATATAGGCCACATAAGCTCACAACATATTTGCGAAATTATATTTATTGTGACCTTGTTATGCACTACGGTAACAATAAATGCATATTAAAATAATACTACTTACATAAACTGCTTTCGCATTCGAGTTGGTAAAATGCAAGGAGTTGATATCATAATCCGGGACCTGTGTTCTAGGCTCCCCGGTACTTGGATCCCGAAGCCCATTAACATCGGTGTTTTCATTAGTTTGAGATCCATCCGTTATGGTAGACTGTATTTGGATGACCACAGGTGATTTCCCATCTTCTCGACGACTATGAGTATGGAGGTAAAGTTCCCCCATCGATGGCTCTTTTCCATTTTGTAATTTTGTCTCCACATGAAAAGGAATAAACAAATATTCATAAAGGTCAGATGAATCCGTAAATTACAGATATTGTTAATTTGGGAACATTATATTTGATGAAGCTGACCAGTTTGCCAAAATGCTGGTGTGAGCTGGCTGATCCACCGTGATGGGCAACCAAAAGTCCCGACTGTGTGCGGTTTACCATGTTTTTCTTACTCAAACATTGCCAATCCTCTGTGAAAAAAATATCGCACAAACCGTGCCAGTTGGGGTCGTCAAGGCACCAATGGGGAATGTGGTTTTTCCACGCTTCTTTGTCTCTGCCAAATTTTTTCCTGCAGAGGTCCCTGGCCTCGTGTAGCTCCTGGCTGTACCTTTTCGTTGCTATGGCCTCCATAACATCTTTGCAATGGTCTGGATCTTCCCCTTCACGGTATCTGAATTTTTTCTTAAAAAAAAAAAAAGTCAGTCTATTAAAAGTAACTCTATCTACTGTGGATAGCTATCAGTAACCAGATGTGAACTGTGGTGTGCTATTGGTTTGCTAGTTCATGTCATTTGCTTCTTGTTTTTACTGATAAAAGTGAGTCTATTACTGATAAAAGTAAGTCTATTGGTTTGCTAGT
The DNA here is from genome assembly GCA_025461045.1 of Carex parvula. Taxonomy (NCBI): domain Eukaryota; kingdom Viridiplantae; phylum Streptophyta; class Magnoliopsida; order Poales; family Cyperaceae; genus Carex; species Carex parvula. Next base: position 14,717 of record JAJGRW010003156.1, read on the forward strand.
TCCTGCAATTTGCTTCTTGATGTGAACTGATAAAGAAATATATGGTACCAAAAACAAGAACTCAATATTTTTCTTCGTGGCGTCATCAAATGACAAGAAGCTTCTCAACGGTCCAGGCATGAGATTTAAGGCTAGCCTAGTGATAGAAAAGGGAAGAATCAGCCATTTGACTTACAACATTAAATAGTGTAACCCTAAGATGTAGAAATATTAAACATGATATCTTCAGTGTAAATAGAAACTAGCTGTACATTCAACACCTTAGAGATATTAAACATGATCTCTTCAGTGTAACCTAGTTGCTAGATGTACATACAACATCTTCCTTCTAGTGTACCCATATTTTATTGCTAGCTGTACATTCAACCTAATTGTGATAAAATCATGACATTTTGACTAGTGCAATAAATTGTGCAAGAAATTTAGTCAAAGTATTTTCTACATGACATGATTTGTGAAGGGCATCAACCTGATTTGTGACCATAACACTACAAGTTGAACCTGACATGACTTGATGGCACTCAGATTTTTGTTTCACATATTCTGATTTCGACATTTCTCCGAGCACCTTGAGTGCATCAGAATATGTTGTTTTTAACTTACCAGACTACTGTAGTTATACCAATTTCGTGACAAAACAGAATAAATAAAAAAGCAACAATTAGAAACATTAAATCTCTAAAAACAATATATCGAGTTCCGGTTGTGTAATTTCAAGTACTCAAGTTAGATTTTATACCTAGTGATTGCTGCTGTTATTCCTTTGGTTTGCAATCGCCCAACTGTTGATTGCATGTGAACTCACAATCCCCAACCGGCCAGATTATCGGTCTGTCCTCCACTACATCAGTTGATTTTCTGATCTTTCCGGCACCTCGTCCCTTTTTCTTTGGCGGTTCTGGTTGTGCAATTTCTCTTTCAGGGTCAGCATTTGAACCCTCGCCAGCCTCTAGAGCCCGCTGTGAAGTACACTTTCTCTTGGAGTGTTTTTTATGTGTTGCTCTTGTAAGACCAGACTTTCTTGGAGCCATTTCTGTTGTGCCACTAACAGAAAAAATATATGTTACGTATGATACGGAACCAGCTTCAGAGCACTAAAGTTCACAGGGACAAAAGAAAACCATAGTAAAGGAAAAAATTAAGGGAACCAAAGGACTCACCATGTAACCAACTAAAAAAGACTCGAAACCATAGTAAAGTAAAAAAACGAGAGTTGTGGAAATGGATCGAAATGGGGTTCCCCGTCTCCCTTCTCTCTTTTGCTGAACCCACAACTCGAAACCTCTTGCCCCTTCGAAACCCCCAAATTGGAACCCTAAGAACTAAATAGAATGGTTATAATGAATTTTTTTATAAAACGAGATACAATGAATAAAATGATGATAATATATTGTGAATGGTCTCAATTAACAGTCAATTGTTGTACAAAGCTTCAACCCAACCAAGACAAAGTTCAATTGCATATAGAATGTTCTTGAAGTTCACCTTGATAAGTACAAACACCGTCAAATTTCACCACAAAACACCAAACTACCCCTTTACTAAAGTATGTATGCAATAAGAAAAGTATGCATGCAATAAGAAAAGTTACCAACTGATATGTACCAGTATCAAGTATGAAAAAAACCAAATGTTGCTAATTAAGAATCAAATTGAAATGTTAACAAATCAAATCATAAACTTATTGTAATACATAAATTATTGAAATTGTCCTTTATAGTGAAAGTCTAGTATTTATTTTATTTTTTTTAAGTTCCAACAAAACTGTAAATTTACTTCTGTTCAAACTTGCGAAGATGATTGATAAAAGAGAAGCAAGAAAGCATTCTAAACCTGGTAAAGCTACTTACTGGTACGTTTAGATCAGTACCAGTTGGCTCTTTAAGAAGTCAAATGCTAAGGGTCTTATTGTAACAGTAACCTAAAAAAAAGTGTTATAGCCTAAATAAAAGAAGTCATAATTGTTACGAGAACTCTAAAAATTATACAACGATAGAATTAAAATTTGGCAAAAAAAAACTTCACTGTAACAATACTAAGAGTCTAAATGCTGACAACCATCAAATTTAGAAATAGGACCTTTTAATCTTCACAATTGCACATGTATCAAATAAAATGCATAGTTGGATCAAAACAAGCCTATACAATTAGGGCACGATTTCATCTATTGAAACAATTCAAACAAAAAAATAAAAGGAATACTTCAGCAGAAAAAAAAAACTAAAAATAATTCATCAAGTGAATTGGTAGATCCTTATTTATTGAAGTATGATCGTACAAATGAACTGGTAGAGGGTCCAATGTGATATGATCTACCAAATAAGGGTTCAATACTTCAATATATTCCATTTGCCTTTGTCAAATTTCAGCACGAAACACCAAACTACCCCTTTACTAAACTGCATACTAAAATTAGTTCCTGAGCTCCAAAAATTCCAAAATTTCATGAGGATTGAGAGCATAATCCAAACAGAAACGTGGCTGAGTCAGAGCCATAAATAAGTACCTAAAATGCCCCTAATTTGAGCTAAATGGAGATGTCATTAAGCAGAAAAGTATGAGTGAAGTGCTGAAATTACAAAGGGGCTGTTCTTGTAATTTATAGAGTTAATTAGAATTGTAGTTTTGAACTTACGGTGTATGATGTAATGAATATTTAAATTAATTCAAACACATTGGCAGCATCTGCTAGGTTTATTTGCAAAAAAAAATACTCTAATGACTTGGCATTGTATAGGGTGCTTGATGTACCTTTACAGAGTGAAGCTATAGTACTATGCATAAGTGTACCTTTAAGTTATGTTTAGTTCCTGATAAAAAACTAAAACCAACTTTCTATTATTGAAATTTTTTGTACTTGATATAATAGGTGGCTAAGGATAATAAGTGTACTTTGTCTTGATTTGTTCTGTTTATAATTCGCTACTATTCATTCTATCGTAAGCAATCATATATTTCCTTATGATATTATGAAATGCGCAATTGTCAACTTCAAAGGACAATATCACAAGAAATCTGGTGTATAAATATACATTTCAGATGATTCAAAAATGTTAATAGAACAAAAAAGTAAAGAAATTGAAAATGTAAAGAAATTGAAAAAAATACATCAGTTTGCAAAAATATTAATAGAACAAAAAAGTATAGAAATTGAAAAAGATAGTCGCAACGAAATAACTAAAAGAATGTGTCAGTATTTATAGCCTAAAATAAAGGGTTAATTTCTTGTATATCCTCACACTCTTCTAATTTTTTATTTACCCCTAAAGACTTTAATTTATCTAAGTGTTGAGGGGTAAATAAGAAATTAGAGAACTCTTTGAGGGCATGTGAAAAATTAACCCTAAAATAAAAGCAACTAAAGTATCAAGTTCAATATTCGTGTTCCAGAAGTAACTAAAGTATTAAGTTCAATTTTTTATATAAGACTGGAACAAACACTAATACAGAAGTAACTAAAGTATTAAGTTCAACTAAAAACACAACACGTAGCATCTCAGTCTCAATCAATTTAAATTAAAGTAATATCAGGGGTTACCAACTAGTTCGTATTGGAGAAGATGTTTTCGCCCCTCTTCAGATTTCCAGACAAGACATGCACCGAGATGTGCCACCAGAAGGAGAGGTAGCGAGGTGCTCAGACCAAATAAAGGGATTAGAGGAGAGGCGGTGTGTTGTGAGGGATTTACGGATTAGATGAGAGGATGTGTGAGGAGTGTGAAATTGAGGGTCGAAGTTAGAGGGAAATTTGGGCTGCCGCCTAAATATCTCCCGGTGAAATTTGGGCGGAAACATGATGTGATTGGGGGGGGAAAACGGAAATGAAATCGGCCTGGATGTGATTCTCTTTCGTAGTGTTGGGAGGGAAAGCCGAAAAATGGAAGGGTCTAGGGTTTCCTTCACATCACCATTGAGATATAATCTGTTATCTTCGGGATTCGGGCTAGCCTTTGAGATTGCCGAATTGGTGAGTTTTTTATTCGTGCTAAGTTAAATGAACGCTCCAGATTCACATAGCGGTATCAAGATGGGCGCATGTATGCATCCAGAGATAATGGGTTTCCTTAGAACAATTTTCTTTCAAATTTAATGGACAGAGTGGTTTCATCTTCATGCAGCTTATCTTATGTGTTGGAAGGTCCTGTTATGCTTTAATATTGCGCTGCTCGTAGTCAGAGTTGATGTGTTAAATAAATCACATATAAAATGGATCTGTGAACATTTAATTTATAAATAAAGGGATTTGCACACTTGATAAATGAAATTTACACAATAATGTCTGAAGTAGCATGTTTATGAATTACTAAAAAAATTGTATAAAAAATTGAATGTAGCATAACATACTTATTGCATGAATAACACACATCCATCAAGTATCACCATAGAACATTAACTCTTGTAGTACGAGTTAATGAAGACCCGCAATTGTATGTTTGTCCGAGAGTCGATCGAAACCGTTCAAATCGAAGAGTATCACATTCATCTCATTGCAGTGAAGTTGGATGAGATTTGATGTTCGTTTACCTTTCCATCAAGCCGACGGAAAATCAGCACATCGTATGGCCCCAATTAGTTTGCGTTGGATCGAAGGTTCGCCACATTGAAAATTCTGTTTTTATTTTATTTTACGTACAATCTTTTCTCTTGATCATTTAAAAACTAATTTGAAATCATTTCGTTAAAGATCAATCGTTGAATTTTGATACGAAAATGAACGGTCCATAATTATTTGATCAATTTTAAGAGGCAAATAACCCTAAAATGATATGATATCAACTATAAATGAAAAGATATATTCCAAGGGTATGTTTAAATATAGAAATTATTTATTGATGATTTTAATCATTGTTGAGTATTTTAGATATAGGAATTTGGTACTCTTTTTGCCTTTAAAATTTATAAACCTTCGTACTCAAAGAATAGGTTAGTTGCAAGCGCACAACCTATCGATTGTAGTATTTAGGTGTCGATCCGCAGGGAGAGAGGGAAACACTAATTTTTAATAAAGAAAATTACTTCTAAGACAAAACAATAAAAGTAAAAGGGGGGGGGTTTTGTGTAAAATCGTTGTTTGAAGGAAAATTAAAGTAATTAAAAGTTTGTAACAAAAAGCAATAAAATCGGGTGACAATCAAGTTGAGAAGTCTAGGGGTATTCGGTCCACAATCCCTTGCTAATTCTATCTACTCGGTTTGTTTAAATTCATGTTTGATTATGACGGGGTTTCTAACCTAAGTTAGCCTTTGGAACAAATATTAATACAATACCTTGGGTGGGACGGATTAATGTGCCTCGAATTCTAGGGCTGTCACTAACCTAGAGGGATATTTAATCACGTGCTTCAAGTGTATATATCGATATTTGTTCTAAGGTGTCCCAATCAAGTTTTGGCTTCACCGCTAAGTCCTTCGCCACACCCTAATCTTAATTTCTATATTTCCAGATTTGAATAATAGAGTTCGGTCGCTTCAATATTCAAATCCCAAGGTATTTGCAATCACAATTTATACTATCCTATATGATCCTAATCTACTTTTAATCAAGAAGACTTAAGCGGGACGCTACAAGTCAAGCACAACAAGTTGCACTATCCCTATATGATCCTAATCTACTTTGGGTCTAAATGATCAAAGCGGGACGCTACAAGTCAAGTCGTAAATCATGGAACATCACAAATGATAAATCATAGAAATTAACATCAAATCAAACAATCATAATAAAAACTAAAATCCGAGTAAAATAGAATTAAACAAGTTCATGCTACATGACCTAAACCCCTAGAGAGAAACTAGCCTCTCATGGAGATGCAAGTATTCATCATGAATTCAAGTACAAAATAAGTAAAGACAAAGAGAAACTAACTAGAGAAATAGAATACACCCTTTCCCTAATCAAAACCTTAGTCTTCCTTCCAATTGCTGTGAGAATTCGCCTTCCTTTCTCTTGATTCGCTCCTGTGGTTGATGCTCTATCTCGTGAATTTCTCTCTTCGAATCGTCTCTTTTTATGGAGAAGAAATTCCTTTCCTTTTATAATGGATCTGGAGCATATGGACGTGGGGAATCATTCTAAATCTGTCACAACGTGTTCCCCACGTTTCCACCACCTATTTTCCACCTTTTAGGACGTGGTCTGATGCGCCGAAAATAGAAAACCCTCAAAATGGCAGTTTTTAGGCTGATGGGCCCAAGTG
>JAJGRW010003157.1:0-40851 GCA_025461045.1 Carex parvula
AACGGCCATCCTTGTAATCCTTTTGCCTGTTCAGGAACCAGTCAGGGACCTTGAAAGCACGTGGGTTTGCCACCACTGTCATGAGGCGCTCCATCTCGTCAGCCTTCAACTCCCCAGCTCTGCAATTGTGAAATAAGATGAAGAAAACAGCATCAATCAATTGCAACAAAAATGCTGTATGAATTTATGTTTCTTTGAATTAACCAGCATTCATTACTACATAATATACACAGTGCTTGCAGAAAATTTGTACAAGGATTTAAAACAGGATAAGTTAATAATTAAGCACTCAGCAAAAAGTATTTCATTCTCTGGCACCCCTACATTAATTAAGACTGGATTTTAACAAACCTCATTTGGTTAAAAGAGATGTCCAGTAAGTTCAAAGAGGAGGAATTATTACTGTTTCCATCCAACCTGACTAATAACTCGTAATGATGCAAATTAGAGTTTATAATAAGAAAAAATATGAATTTTCCAGCAAAGATTCCAGTTTTACTAATTATTTATGAAAATTTCTAATTGTTACCGGATACCTATATAGTACATAATATTAACAGATTCCTATTTGTTCGAATAACCATCTAAAAGTTCACATTGCCAGACATACATATATTTAACAACTTATCTAATAACTCTACTAGGAACCAATTATATAAATTTCAGGAAAAGAAAATTAAAATCAATCTTAACCATAACAGTTGGGAACAACCACAAGGCCAATTTCAGAAAAAAAAAGTTCAAATTTCAACTAATTGCCCAATCAGATTATAATCTGATCTATGAAATAATGAGAGCGTTAATTAACTACAAGCCACACCAGAAAATTAAACTAACCCAGATCTGCCCAGGGCCAAAACCTCTAGCGTCCAAACGGGAAACCGAAAACGAAGTCCAGAGAAAAAATAACTACAATAAATGATACAATGAACTACAAGTACCTCTTGTTCATGTCGATATCAGCCTTCTTGCAGACGATGTTGGCGAATCTGCGACCGATACCCTTGATGCTGGTCAAGGCAAACATGATCTTCTGCTTGCCATCGACGTTGGTGTTGAGAAGACGGAGAATGTGCTGGAAATCTTCGTTCGCGATCAAAGACTGCAAAAAAACAAATACAAACAATTAAAAACCAGATGCGAATAAATTAGGGCTAAAAGGCGTAGAACCAACCATGGTGGCCGCCGGTAGGGTTTTGCGTCGTAGTCGCGAAACGAGTGCGGCGCTATACGAGTCGTAGGGTTTGCGCCGTTAGAGAGGAGTGCTGCGAATATTTATTCGAGTTGAGAGGCCCAGCCCATGAGCCCAGTGCAATTTTGGGTGTTTCGCGCAAGGACCCTATACGCTCATATTTTTAAATACGGTACCTCAAATTTGAGGTTGGATCCGGACTATTAGAATCCGGATAAATTCGGCTAGAATTCACCCAGTATGAATGGATCCGTATTTCCTCTACAGTTAGAAAATAGATTTAGTCCCAACTGGATATTAAAAAAAAAATCGGTACATATTATAAATACAGAGGTCAGTTTTGAAGTCAGAGTTAACAAATTGTATAAATTTTCTAATTGTATCTAAACTCTAAAGTAATCCGAGAGAATACAGATTCCTACATGAATACTTGTAGCTGTTATGGTTATCATGTCTTGGTACTCAAAACATAACAGACGCGTATTGGAGTTGCTATGATTACTCTTGATTATTTTAAGACATGTTATTGATTATTTTAAGTTATTGATTATTTTTTATGAGCAGTGTTCAAATATTTCATCGCTTTGAAAGTTCAAATAGTTAATTCGTTAATTTGAACAGCTCAATATAATCTATATATTAAAATACATTGAAGATCAAATTTTATATTTTTTTGAAACTTTTTACTATTTGAAAATAGAAATAAAAATGTAGAGAATAATTGAAGTACGAAAATAACGAGATTTATATATTAAAAATCTACTAAAAGATTCAATTACTTTTCTTACAACTTCTACGATAATGCAGAGAGGTTCCATTTGTGCAGGGCAGACCTAGAGTGTTTCAGGGGGGCAGCTGCCCCTTCCTGGATTTTGAGTTTTAGTGGAGATTTATCGATTCCGACCGACTTTGCTCCTCCTGAAATTTTTTTTGCCCCCCTCTGGACATTTAATTTGTAATTCGGATTAAATTTAAGATTAAAATTAAAATAAATCTGTTGAAATTTGATTGGTAATTAGAATTATAAGTCAGAGCATCAGAAATTACAACTCAAAGCATTGGAAAATATAAGTTAAAGCATTGTTTTTTATTGAGTACTCAATTGGTTAATGAATTTAAACCCGATTAGTATTTAAACCCAATTCGATATTATTTTACCTCCAAACGAAAATCTTGAATCCGCCTCTGCATTTGTGTACATGTCTAAACACTCAAGGACTCAACAAAGCACCTCTTGAATCCAATGTATTCCGTGTGAATTGGAATTCTTAGACTTATATAATCTATATTTATAATTCATTTATAGATAAGGTCCGCGATTATTTTCTTATTACCCACTTTAAATTTCGATATAATCCACATCTCTAGGACTCCTAACAATACCACTGAAAGCTTGTAAATTGTATCATTGAATCCTGATTTTTCTAAAGACCTCAGCACGCACAAATATGAACACTACATATAGGAGCAAGACTAGTCTCTCAAGTTATGGAGGTCAAATGTAAATATGAGTCAATCATACAAAAAAAAATTACTATAAATGAAGATCATGTTACACTACCCATAACATCTTACTATAAATTATATAAAAAAAATAAGGTACAAATAAAAAATTTTAAAAAAAATGAAGGTCAATTGACCCATCCTTTATTGTAGCTCCGCCACTTGCTACAGAGCTAGTTTTGTCAAATTTTCTATGTCGTGGCAGTCGAATCGAGTCATTTTTATTTTTTTTATGTATATATTTTTGTAATTCAGAAAATAAGAAAAACTCTCAAAAATTTCGAAACAAGAAAGAATCATAAAGAACTAAAGATGGTAATTTGCATAAAGTGAACCTCAACTATCAGAATTGTATACATTATGCCGTTCGTTACATTGCAATTATACCTGTGGTTAGATAGCCATTAGCTGTAAACACAAGTAAACGGACAAATTTGGAGTACAAACTTGAAAGGTTAAATAGAGCTAGAAGCTAAATATCTTAATTCACATCATTATCTAAGCACAAAGTTAGATTGATCTCCCTATTGTATTGGAATCTATGTCTCTTCTTAGGATAATTTCAACCAACGTTGAAAGGTTAAATATAGCTAGAAGTTAAATTTGATATCCTCACATTAACAGTTTAGATATTGTTTCAATCTCTATAAAATTGTGAAGATATGGATGGGTTATCAATCATGCACTTTTTGAAAAGTTTGCTACCCAAACACACATTTCTTGAAGAAAGGTCAGGGGAAGAAAGGGTAAAATTGTCTTCAAATTTTTTCATCAATATTAATCATTATTTTTTATTGATTAATTAAGAAATGGGGATATAAATAAAATGAGTGAATTTAGATGGGCAAATAACTAATTTTTAAATGTTGATGGGTAAATATCTAATTAGAGAAGTTATGATGGGCATATATATAAATTTCTCAAATAATAATGTACCTTCCAATCTCTTGTTTGCAGTTGTGACGAAGTTGTTTCAAGTTGTCAATCAAGATTGTAGCTCCTGGAACAGAAGGTAAAAAATTAAGCAGTGATTAATGATGGAAATTGATTAAAGTGAGGCTGAGATCTTCTCTGGCAAGATAGCTTTCTCATTTCTAAATATAAGCTACCATACTTTGGAAATTAAAAACAACCCTTTTTACTTCCCATTTTGATCCTTTAGATCTGCTTTAAAAACCGTGCGGATTAATCCGATATGATTCAAAAAATGTCGCTGGAATTTCATTTTTCGGATCTCCAGTTTTCATTAACCCGACCCTCTTTCTCACAGCGTATTCTCCTCTCCCTCAGCCGGACAAGTATCCTCTCCACTACTGTAAAAAAAATCCCTTCACTTTACGGTTTGAGATTAACTCTCAACCGCTTTGAGATCCGGGCTAGCGGGGCAGTATTATTGGGCTTTGAGATTCGTGTCAAGTTAAAAACAACGGTCCAGATCCAGTAATTGTAAAAGATTCCCTATTACGGTATGATGTGAATTCGCTCCTCCATCTCCTTTTCTCAGACAAGCTCGCGATATCCACTCATCCCGCTTCAGATCGCGCGCGAGAGGACTGGGAGCGAGTCCTCTTTCCTCTCTCTTTTTTTTTTGAAAATCTTGGCAGCGGCTGAGTCCTCTTTCCTCTCTCTCTCTCTCTCTCTCTCTCTCTCTCTCTCTCTCTCTCGTGCTCAGACAAATTGTCGATCCACTCAACTTCCTTCAGCGACATCAGGTAAAATTTTTGCAAAGCCTGAGATGTTAGATTTTAGTGTGTTGTTACCTAATTTTTGTTTAATTGTAAAGCATAGTAAAGGGCGCAGATTGTAGGAAGTTTTTAATTGAAATTGGAAAAATTGGAAAAAATTAGGTATGTGTCAGATTGTCAAAGTTTGGGATGTGGAAACTATTTTGAAATGCCAAGCCTTAGTTTCTGTTATTCTGGTATAGCAAAACAAAGTTTCTGAAAATGTGTTTAAAGGCCTTGTTGAATATATGAGGGCATGAACTGAGTACATGCAAATGCTTGCTTTAGTTAAAAACAATGATAATTTAATGTTGTATGGCACTTTGATTCTAGTTGAGAATAAGTAATTTCTAAAACTATATATTGCATATGCATCAAGAGCTTTTCAGAAACTTGTTTTGTAAGGTATGGGTCAGATTGTCAAAGTAATAAAGATATGTTATGAGAAAACTTCTCAATTTGTGCTTTTCTCCTTGGTTGGAGATGCTTAGTATAAACACTAAAAGGAATATAGAAAATCACACCCTTATGTCAGTTTGGGTGATATCGGATAACTTTATGTGGCAATTGTGCACTATGTTTATAATTTTGTCAGAAAAGAGCAAAGTCGAAGAATCCTGTACCAGAATAGTGGCGGCAGGTGAGAGCAATTTCCCTGGTCAGAAAAGGTTTTGAAGGAAGTGATGCAGAGGCAGCTTAAACATTTTTTTGTAGATTTTAGATTCTTCCACATCAAACAATTGAACAGTAAACTTAAATCACAACAAATTTTAATGCTGGGATTGTGTTATTTGCATTCTTCAGGTATCCAAATCAAACTGGCCCAAAGAGGAACTTGGTGAAACAAGACAGGATATCTCCAACACATATCAATTGGAGAGTATATACAGCTGAGTGCTGACCGACAATGGATGGCGCCATGGCAACACTGTTCCGAACGCTTAGCCCCATCCCCTTCTCCTGCTTTGCCCCTATCCGACCATCCATTTTAACTCGTGTGGCCACGCAATCTAGCTCATCAATTGCCGTCTCACCTCTTCCTCATCCCTCCAAACCTCCTCAAGAGAAAAAGGCACTTCAAAATTTTCAATATATCTACTTCCGTAGCCTCATTTCTTGTAATAATGACACTAAATAAGCTTCTTCCTCCTTTTGATGAAGGTGCTGGTTCCAATTGGAATGGGAACGGAGGAAATAGAGGCAGTGATACTGGTAAATGTGCTGCGCCGGGCTGGGGCACAGGTGACTCTGGCATCAGTTGAAAAGGAACTGGAGGTTCCCTGTTATTCTGGTACCAGGCTTATTGCTGATGCATGCATCAGCAAATGTGCAGATCAGATATATGATCTGGTGGCTCTACCAGTAAGCTTTTATGTCAACTCATGTATGGACTGGCACATGTCCCATCTTACTGGATAGAGGTGTATGTACTTTATAAGATACAGATTACCATAACACCAGTACTACTAGGATTACTAAGGTACTGTGGTAAGTTGGTAACCAATACATACTGAGATGAGTACCTTACTACTCCCTACACATACCAGCCCTAGTTGGTACTCTCAAGGTGAAGGATGTCTATTGCAGTACCAGTTTGAAACCAATTAGTTCTGATAAGAAAAAAGTGAAGAATTACCATGCCTGGACACAACCTGATAACTGACTTGGATCCAGCGTGCAAAGCTTTTGCAAATTATGGTTTCATTTCATTTTGCAATCCAAAAGCTGGACACTGCAGCTTTCTTTTATCTCAATGCCGAGAGGCCTACATATCCTTCATTACCGGATTTTTTTATGTCATTATTTGCTACTAACGACTATGGTTATCTTTTGCCAGGGAGGGATGCCGGGTTCAGTGCGCTTGAGAGATTGTAAAGCCCTTCAAAAGATCACCACAAGACAAGCAGAAGACAACAGACTATATGGGGCCATCAGCGCTGCTCCTGCTGTTGTTCTTGTACCTTGGGGCCTACACGAAAGGAAAAAGGTGACTTTTGTTCTACTTTGCCTGGCATCAATATGTAGTTGTTAACGCAACCCATTCAACACAATTATAAGTACTAATAACTCCTTTCTGATACAACCCATTGCCTCTCTTTACTTTGCCAATGATAACTGGTTGCCTTTCTTATTAATTTTTTATGTGGGTTTGTGTTTCTGATGGCGGTTGAAGATAACATGCCATCCAGCATTTAAGGACAAGCTGCCTACTTTTAGGCAAGTTCAAGAAAATGTTCAGGTTTCAGAGGCGATGACGACCAGTCGTGGGCCTGGCACAACGATTCAGTTTGCTCTCTCTTTTGTCGAGCAATTATTTGGATTGGCCATAGCTCAAGAAATTGGTAATAGTTTGGTATGCTTCTGTAACACTTATTTTTGATTGGAAACAATGTTCCAACAATGGATTTTAAATTTTGGATTTCATACATACTGTTAAGGTCCCAAAAAGAAATTTGCCATTTGCCATTTGGTAAATGTAAGCAATGCAGAAATCAATATTTGGAACATGGATAGAATCATATTCTAGCCGGACTCTCCTTGTAATGTTATGAAGGAGAACAATCACTGACTAGTAATTTTATTCTTAATTCGATCAAAATAAAGGAATAGTTCCCCACGATGTTGCCTAGTTACATTGTTACTTATTCCTCAGTCAAAACTACATAATCTCTTCAATTTATTTTCTAAATAAATTCTTCTAAATAGCTGTGATGATTTCTTCTTATTGTTTACATAGTTGATGCAAATCAAAGGAGGCCGTAGGAGAGTTAAAGAATTTAACGAAGTTGATTGGTCTTGTGACCATAAACCTCAAGTTAGTACCACCTTGTTGGACTTCTCGATATGAATTTATAGTTTCTTTTATTTATTAGATTTATTTATTTTTGCTTTACCTGTCTCATATCACTAAACAAAACTCTATGGCCTACATTTTCCTTGAATTTATGTATCAAATTCAAATTTAGATCATCTTCCAATTATTGAGAAATAGGGCAAAATCTCCTGCATCATGCCATGTACCTTAATCTAGTTTAATTTTAGCCTAAAACCCTATGTATCTGTCTTGGTTGATTGTGTTTCTCCTAGTAGATTGCTGGTAACTTCCTTCCTGCCATTAAACTAGGCCTGTTTGGTACTTTGGTTTGTTTGATATCTTTCTGTGGATGTAAAAAATGTTCCTTCAATCAGAACCTTGAAATATTAAAGAAGCACATATAAATTGAACGCAACACAAAAAGTTCACTCTATTTTATTTGGTCAATCAAATAGGTCCTCCTTCCAGTTGCAAATGGCTCTGAAGAGATTGAGGTGGTCATGCTGGCTGATATCTTAAGAAGAGCTCGAGTTGATGTGGTGGTTGTTTCAGTTGAAAAACAGCGGCTGATTGTTGGGTCAAAGAAAATTAAAATAATTGCAGACAAGTGCATCTCTGATGCCTCCAAGTCAACTTATGACCTAATTATTCTTCCAGTAAGTTTGCTTGTAATTTTTTTTATTATTTTCGTTTTATTAGATTTTCGAATATTAGTACCCCTAAAAAAAAGAAGAAGAAGAGATGGGTGGGTGGATTAAATGTGTTCAAAACAGAAACAAATGAATATCAAACATCCCAAATCACCAATGTTCTGTCCTTGCATCAAAATAAAACATGATCCTTGGGGGGGAGACGTGGAAAAATCCCCTGTAGAGAAACTCGAACAGTTATTTTAAGACTGGTATTGACCAGGCATTGTAACAGTCAAACCTTATTTATTCTCGACCTTCATAGTAGCCCAAGCATTCTTCAGTGCAGTATTTATGCTGCTTATTACAAGCTGACGGGTATTATTTTGACACATAAGCTAAAAGAGTATTTATGATGCTTGCTACAAAAAGGAGCTCAGACATTAAAAATTATAATATAACAGCAAAATAGTGATTGTGTTGTAACACAGTTCTTTAAACTCAAATGTGCACATATTGTGAATGACATCCCTTTTTCAATAAGGGGGGAGTTGATGGAGCTGAGCGGCTGAGCAAATCCAGAATACTCACGAAGATACTAAAGGAACATACTGAGGCGGGGAAGGTGTATGGTGGGACACACTCATCAGTGGTTATCTTGGGGAAGAAAGGTTTGCTCAAGGTATATACATCGTCGGATGACCCGGGTAACATGATTAGTAAGTTTGTGGTATGAAGTACAACCCGGCTGTCACTTATTGTTGAATTAAGGCTAAATATGCAGGTATCAAAGAACAATGTACAGGAAAATGCTCGTTTAGGGCTATCTTGATGGGTTAGACAGAAACAAAACTTTAAATTAGGATTTGAATACTATGAATAGTCCTGACATATATATATTTTGTAACGTTGAAAACGGGAATACAGATCATACTTCTACTTCATAGCAAAAATATGTTTTGCACTCACTACATATTGACTCACAAAAAATTTGTCAAGAGCATTTTATCTAACTCTTAGCCAAATGCCACTACGAACTTATTAATTTCATTATTTATCAGGGAAAAGTCACAACAACAGACCCATCTATTAAGGACCAGCTAAGGGGCCTAGTAGATGAAGCTGAGGTCATAATTGATGGAAACCTTATCACGGGGAAAGGACTTGGGACAGTGATAGACTTGTCCCTTGCCATTGTGCGAAAGCTCTTTGGTCTTGACCGCACAAGATGCCTGGCAGAAGGACTTGTTTATGACTATAAATAAGGTCTGAAAGCCTAAATTTTTTGCTTGATTGGAAAATTTTAATGGATAATTGCTGATCATATGCAATCAGAAGAAGCGTATTCTCTACCACTGCGGCGAATCAATATGCGTTGGCAGAACTATGGCCTTCCTGGGTCTTGGCAGTTACTATTGGCAGCTATTGTTTAAAGTTGACACGATTCCTTCAAATGCCGCTACCTGAACCAACCAGGAGGATAACATATCCACCAACTGGGCAACTTAAATTTTGTTTCATTTTTTAGTTTCAGTGTACACCAATAAGTGGGCGTATATTTGGTTTCTTCTTTACCTCTGGTTTGTTGCTATTGGTGGTGGTGGTATGATGCTGCTGCTTGTTTGTTTTATATAAACCGAGTTGTGCTATGTATTTTTCAAGGTACTAATATGGTGGTACTTTTTAGTTTATATCTTGATTTTCGAAATTTGAATGTCTAATATAAGATGCTTCCTATCTACATAATAAATCGTATTGAAAATTAAATTTATACTTTCAATCTACAAGTTGTTGATGCTATTGTTATGTAAATAATCTTTTGATGCTCTAAACATTTTACTCGGTCATAGACATAGATGTTGTTTTTTAAATTTATCAATGAATAAATTTTATTCTACTAGGTTTAAAAAATGATGTATTGACAAACAACATTTTATTGATAATTGTGAAAGTGGACAAAATTTTATGAAATACAAAAGTTAAAATTTTAGATACCTTCTTCATAGTTTATAAAGATCGTTAATTTATTGGATTGAATGCAATTTGAAAATTGTTTAGTCACTAGTGTTGACTGATTATATTATTGTTTTTTTTCAAATTGCTTGATAAAATGACCACTAGATACTTGAATTGCATCAAATGTAATACACAATCTAACTTATAGAGAAGTATTTATAATTTTATTTTGACAATCATTTAGTTTTCACAGTTATGCAACTAAATTTGCTGTCATTTTAATCTTTCCCTTGAAATAAAGTGGTAATTAATATATGGTGCATGTTTGACTCGTGTGTTCTCTCTAATTTTTACAAGACTTCGACTGACATAGTTTATGAATAAATATCATTTGTATAATTATGCTTGCCTTTAAATAGTTGCCAGAGATGTATAAACTGCACACTGTTTAGCGTGAATGATATTTAATAAAAAAAATAATTTAGTTTTAGTTTTGGATGAAAGTTTATTATTTATTTTTACAACGAAAAATTTAATAATCAGAATCGTACGAATATATGGGTAAGTACGGTAATTAACCGGGCATACTAGATAAGAAGGCATTAGACCCATGCATGACAATTCCCTTGTTAGACTTGAGAAAAGCCCGGTAACAGCCACATTGCTTTTCTCATTTTTTCTACTACATATAAAGCAAACTTCATCACTAAAGATGGAAAAATGTCTCAAATCAGGGGTGGGGTGGGAAGGGACATTAATGGCACTGCACCACTTTGGTTAATTACAAATGAAAGAGGCAATTTATCAAGTAAGGTGATTCTTATTTCAAAATTATGATAATAAAAAGGGGCCAAAAAGAACTGATTGAGTATCTCAAGCTTTTCATGAGATTTGTTGTTCTCATTTTCATTTGCACAAAGATTTAAGAATCATGTTCAAATTTGGACGCAATCTGATACCAGCAAGCTAGGTTCTCTAACCTTATCGTCACTGGAAGTACAATCAGAGATGAAAAGAGCCAAAGGTAGTTTAGCAAATTAAGAAAGAATAAAAAATAGAAACAACAAAATGTAATGAATTGGGCACAAATTGAATATAATAGAATAGAAAAATAAGAGAAAATTACATCAGATATTCCATAATAAAAGCATATTAACTAATTGTAAGAACATAATTCTTGTAAGAATATCAACTACTAGGTGTCTTACATGGAAATATAAAATACCGAAAAGGCATATCAAACAATTCAGTCAATATGTGATTTATAATCTACAAATAAAATGATTTTCTAATTTCATGTGCCTTTCCATACATAGACAAGGTACACCCTCAAACTCCTGAACTGAACAACCACATATCATTTTGAAATGAAATATCTCATCAACCACATACATTCCTACGTATCACAATTGATAAAACTCTACCATTTTTTTTTTCTAAAACCTAAAACTAATTGCACTTTTCAGAGAACATATTTAAGACAATTTTGGAAGCTGATAAAAAAGTTCACAGGATTTCTTAATAGAATTTAGTTAAACATATCAAACACACAAAAAAACAAATTATAATGTTTCTTTTAGTTTGGATTTGGCCACCTCTTGTTCATGCAAACCAAATCGAACATTTCAATCTACAACATAAGGTTACCCGAATTGCACATTCATTTTTATCCCAAGTGAGATGATGATATTTTATGTGCTTCTTACGCAACAACTCCAATCAGCAAAAGTACCAATATTTTATAGAAAGTGTTGTTCAAACAAAAAAAATACTGTTGACACTCACTAAGTTTTTAGGCACTGATAGAATCACATTAACCAGATTCAACTCCACTAGAGAACATTTCAATCGGTCTGACGATTGTTGTCTGTAATTATTCGCTTTGGTTTGAATTGAGGAGGAGCCTTGGGGGAGAAGACGAGGAGGCGGAAAAGGAGAGGAGGCGGAGGCGGAGGGAGGAGATGGGGGAGGGGTGGAAATGAGGTTTGAAGAGAAGGAGTGAAGTGGCTGCGAGAAGGTTCTCGAGAGAGAGAAGAGTTGTAGCGAGGGCCAACTTTCCAGATAGTGCGAGAAAACGGCGGAAAGGAACGAAGAAAAAAAAAAAAATAGAACATTTCGCAAAAGGAGGGGGGTGGTTTGTCAGAGGCACTATTTACGAAACTGTTCATTTCCGGATCCAAAATTAAGATAGATGATAGATAGGGTCCTTTCGCGGAACACCCAAAATTGCACTGGGTTGGGCCTCTCAATTCGTATTAGCTGGATCAGGCCCATTATCCTAAAATTCAGTTCTCGTTAAACAATCCGAATAATTTGTTAGAACTTTTAACTAGGAAGCGACCGGTCTCGATTCCGAGTCTGAATCGTCTGAAGTAACTCAAATTTTGTGTTTAGATATATACCGTACGATCAGAATCCTGGCCAATCCGATCTTTGGTAGAATGCCCGGGTGCCTTTAATATTCGTGCTTAAGCAGATTGAACGATCCGGATCTAAAGTTCAAAATTTGAGTTAACTCAGGTGATATGAATTTCCTCTATCACTTCTCAATGATCGCCCCAAAACAAGGCAAAATCGCAATTTTCTCGCTTACCTCAATCCAACGTTCTCTTCCGCTCCGTTTTCCCCTCTCCAGTGATTTATAGGAGAATGAATGCAAGTGAAATGAGCTAGTGTTCATCTTTTTCATCCAGTAAATTTTTGAAGTTCGCATCAGTGATCATGCTCAAGTTTCGCCGTGCGGGTCATTCTCTCTTGTACGGATTAAGACAAGCCGCCTTTGGTTCTACTCGGCCTACTCGGTATTGATCTCTTTCTGTACCAGTTGAGCTACTTTTCTTTATATCTCCCATGTATTTTTCTGTTGCCCTTTGTTTTCTTTTTGTTTATTTGGTGTATGCTGTTGTATTACAAAATGTACCATTGTACCTGTTTGCTATCTTGGGGAAGATTTCAAGACTATAACTTCTGAACTTGTTATTTGGAAAGATCTATGTCATCAGGGAAGTGGTATGAGAAAATAATTAGGATGGATTTTCAGTCACTCTAGTTCTGATACAAAGTACATGTTAAATTTGGTCTTTAGTTTGACCAGTAGAGTTATATACCCGCTAGTCTTGTCTTAAATTAGTCCATTTTCTTTATTTAATTGTTTAATTGAGTGTTATCCTACTATTCCATATACTAACTGATATAAAGGGAAAAGAAAAGCTGACTTACATTTGATATCCTGGTGCTTAAGTCATTTGGGTTAGTAAAGGTGAATTTCTTGCTTTTGGTACCTAGATCTCATCCATCAGGAAGGTTTCAGTATCAGCGCTTTTGTAGTAACAAGACTGGCTATGGGGATCGTAAACTGGAAGGACCCATCTATGAAGATAAAGAACCGAACTCAACATGGGGATATTATGCCCTTGTATGTTGCATTTATTGTTTTTGCTTTAGTATCTATTCGTTATTTACATATTTGTTATAAGAAATCTAATTACTATGGAATGAGTTGCTAAACTGGATTAATTTATGTTTTTACAGCCTGGGGCACTGTTAGTATTGGCTGGTGTTGGGACATTAATTCACTATAATGATGAGAGGCGTGCAATATCTAAAGGTCTCCTTTACTTTCTTGTCTTTTTTGTGGTATTTGGTAATATTATGTATGCCTTTCAGAAAATGTTGATACTGTGTATACTCCTGAGAAGTGTAATGCATATGTATACACAACATTGGGAATATCACAAGCAAGCCTATAAACATCAAAAGCACCCTCAATCTTCACTTATGTCATGAGGAAAAAGAGAGTTAAATTGGTTATTCATATAAAACAGGTACACATAGTAGTGTGGTACATTCAGTGCTGATGAGGAATAGATGGGTTTTTCTTTCTTCTGTAGGGATGTATGTCATACTTTAAATTTGTGAATGTGAAGTTATTTTTTACTGTATTCAATAGTATCACCTCATCTATATAGGGTTTAGGGTTGAGTGCACCAAAGAGAAATTTTCAGGAAAGCTGAGCCAGCTACATTTTTGAAGGAAATTTCATACATACTTGCATTTTCCCTCTTAAACAGAACCAAATGCAAGCACTGTGCCAGAAAGGGTTAATACCAACAGGCCGGCAATAGGAGGGCCCTTTAAGCTGTATGATACAGAGGGTAATGAGGTAACAGAAGCTAGTTTACATGGAAAATGGTCGATTTTGTACTTTGGATACACATCAAGTCCTGATGTGGATCCCCAGGAAGTAAAAAAGATGGCTGATGTGACAACCATATTAGGTGTGTGATTGCTCTCTCAATCTGTCTCTATTTCTTACTTCTTTCTTTGCATGTGATTTAATTGCTGTAGTAGTAAATTGTTCCAACTCTATTCTTCCAGATTCCAAGTACAACTTTAAGATTACGCCAGTGTATGTCACATTGGATCCTCAAAGGGATTCTCCTGCTCAGCTGAAGGCGTACCTTGAAGGTCAGTATAATGTTGGGATTGCATTGTTGTTGCGATTACACTGAATTTATGGTTTTTAACAGATAGCATCCCACATTTCTTGTAGTTATATCGATATTTACACAAAAGCCATTGAAACTAAGGTTATATGAAACAGAAGTAATTAAATTAGCTCTGAGTATTTTATATTAATTCAAGTAAGCTTTTGTTAGTTCCCATGAACTGAAGTGTCAAATGTTTACAATTTGTACTTTGTTTAGATTCACTCAGAGCTTATAAAAAAATTTACCATGCTTAGGAGCAAATGTCAATAATTAATATATCCATTTAATCAATTTAACCCAGCGGTATAGGAGTTTTTGGATATAATCATTGTTGTGTCTTGTTTGCAAGTGAGAAAGAGTGTTGGGTTCAATTTGTAATAGAACTAAATGAACTAGAATTTTTCTGTAATGCATAGCCACAGGATCTTGAATATGCTACTTGTAGAAGATAACTGGAATTGGATTATGTTTATTCTTTTTTATAACAAGTCATGGTTTAGGCATATGTGTTGTGCATATGTAGTGGTTTAAGAAAAATTTGTATAGTTTTACTGTAATTCCATGTTCTTTCATCAATTAGTTTTCATTCAGCACAGTAGGGTTAATTTCCTGTCTGTGCAAATGCTTTGAAGACACTAATGAGATCAGAACGAGTTAGTTTCAAGTGATTTTACATTGTAGTTGATGCCGAAATGCCTGTATATGTGCAAATACCTTCATGCCACTAATGAGATCAAAACTAATTGCTCTCAAGCACTTTAATGTAGTAGTTGATGACGAAATGCCTTTGTGATTTTCTGCTCTTATTGCAGAATTTGACTCGAGAATTCTAGGACTTACTGGTTCAGTCACTGCTGTTAGACAGATGGCACAAGAGTACCGCGTTTTCTTCAGAAAAGTTGATGAAATCGGCCCAGATTACCTTGTGGAGTGCTCTCATACCATGTAATTTTTTTTAGCTTTGAACGGCATGTAGGGATAGGGATTAGCTG
The DNA here is from genome assembly GCA_025461045.1 of Carex parvula. Classification (NCBI taxonomy): domain Eukaryota; kingdom Viridiplantae; phylum Streptophyta; class Magnoliopsida; order Poales; family Cyperaceae; genus Carex; species Carex parvula. The sequence continues at coordinate 15,302 of JAJGRW010003157.1, forward strand.
ACCATAATTTAAAGACTTTTTGTCTATTCTTGGTTTAACACACTTGCATTGGATGATTTTAATCATTCTTGATAGTCGCGAACCATGGAAAGATATAGATCCTCTATATCAGTCATATCAGTTCTACTAAAATATTTAGTAACTATTTTTGTTATCATTATCTTTAATCAACCTCAGGGTGGTGATTCTTTTTGGATCACCATTTCAAGTATCAGCAATCATATTTGTTGCCAGGGGCGGATCTTAGTATAATCCAAAGGTGGCGAAGCCACCCCCATGATTCTAAATTTTTTAATTATGTATATGAAAATTTAATTTAATTTTATGTTTTCTTAAGTTTTTATATAGCTTAGCCCCCCTCATAAAGTAACAAATGTTTGCTTGTAGCCTAGTGGTTAAAGTTGTTAATTCGGTTGTGAGAGATCTTGAGTTCAAATCTCACCTCCCACATTATATATTTTCAGCTACCCCTATCTAAAATTTCTAGTTCCGCTTCTGTTTGTTGCAGAACATCCTTAGACCTTTTCCGTGTTTGAATAACCAACATCTCTTGTATAGTAACCGATGCCTACATATATTTGGTTTGTTGCAAAAAATGTACTAAATAGTTTAAAGATGGTACACTTGTGCTACAAAATGACCCCTGATATTTTCATGCTAACTCTTAAGATCTTTTACCACTTAAATCTAATTCCAATTATGGATTAGCTCGGGTTGATTATTGCTAAATTAGAGCCTGCAATAGTATGTAGCTATACAGTATGGTATAGCACTGTTAATTTCTACTGTGATATACCTTTTTCATCTTTTCGAACTAATGATAGGGTTCTATGTGCAAGTATCTAGAAGGGTATTTGCTAGTTGCAATTCAGTTCCACATATAGTAACTAAGATTTATGTCTGTATCCATGAATTGGCTAAAAATTTGAGACCTGATTTGTTATGCTCTTCCTTTCATAGGTATTTGTTGGATCCAAACTTGGAGACGGTAAGGATTTTTGGGGTGGAATATAACTCTTTGGAGTTGGCTGATGCAATAATGGCAGAGTTCAGAAAAGCTCAAAAGTGATTCTTCATCCTAATGTCAAATTTCCATTTTCATTAAGGTAAAAAAATGATTTGCCACTGACATGATGTTGTTAAAAGTGCCTCGTTGTCAGTAATTTGTCCTTCATGAAATTATCATGAGAATTTTTGACAAACTACCATGAGAAATCAATGTTCGATTATCACACAATAGGGAATTTTTGACAAGCTTTCTCCATTTCTCATAATATTTTTTATTATGTATTTGCATATTTTATTTTTTGGAAATTAATTGGACTATTTGTCTACAAAAAAAATATATAATTGGATGTAATTTCTTGGTATGGAACTGTATTAGTTTTTCTCACAAAATTGTTAGGCACACAGTTTCATTAATTTGGGCTTATCATAAAAAAGGACAAAAAAGAGAGATGAAAGTTTTACGTGCGGATACATTTAACAATATGTTGAAGACACTTCACGAAGACATTATCAAAATTTTAGAATAACTTAAAATTGTAATAGATTTTTAGAGTTGGCATAACTTCCTATAGTTCAGGAGAAATTCCTCGATACTAGTTGTAGCAAAGCTTTCTAAACAAGGAGATATCTCAGTTGAAAATTAGGTTTCTCGTTGTTGACAATGGTTGATTTGCAGCTGTTGTGACAATACTATTGTTAACATAAAAATTTCGTGGAACAATAATTTGCAGCTGTTATCATTTCCAAGGCACAATAATTTGGAGTGGAAAAAATTATTCATGGAAGCAGGATTTAGTTCTTACAAGATCACCCATACCGTTGGATTCGTGTCCGTCATCGAGATCTACCCATAACTATTTTGTGTTTCATTTCAGATCTTTGTTTTAATCATTGCCTTAGTTTGCTTGTTTTCAATGCATATGTCAGTTAATCAATCCATGGAACTTATTTTGAAGTAACAATCTATCGGATTCATAAAATAAATTTCTTACTGAAGATAGATCCATTGTATGAAATTGTTGTTATCTATATATAGATCTCTAATCATAATCACTTTACTTTCATAGCACGGTGGCATAAAATTGACTGGCATTTATTAATTAGATCATTTCATTCACTACGGAGCTAGCTGATCATTTCCAAGGCACATTAATTTGGAGTAAAAAGATTGGAGATAACATCCATCTTGACATCCCTTTCATTTTTACATGAGGTATAAGATAACACCAATATATGCCATTGGGGATTAAAAAAAATGGATCATAAACCCCTTAAATAAATAACTGCCCACCGATGAATTAAGTTCAGAGCCTTGTAAAGGTGTTCTATATTCAAATTTTCTTACGGTGTTCCTATTATCACATTCATTGATTTCTCATGAATGAAATCTGAACCCATTTTGAAAGGATTATTTGCTCTTGTATACTTAATTATCAAAAGTTCCAATATTTTCAATAATATCCCCGCAAAAATATTAATGTTTCTTATTTCCTCATCAATAATATAACGTTCATCATTGGATATATATCTAGCAACTACAGCTACTGTTAAACTAAAAGCAGAGATAGGATACGGACTCTGGGGCCTTCAACCTGTTTATTATGTTGAGGATTAGAGGTAAGAAGCAGGTAACCTCAATCTCACTCCAATCGTTGAACTGCCTACACCACTTTGCTTGTATATATTTGTGTTGTTAATTGCGTAAAGTATCACCATATCATATGTTCTTTCTTGCCTGTATCAGCTAGTACTGATATGCTAAAGTTTCATTAACTTAGAGAAGAAATTTAAATGTACACTGTGTAAGGAACCAAGGATATAATTAAGGATTCTTTTCTAACTTACATGCAACAATTTATCATAGCAAATAGCACCCAGCAATCAAAACAACAGTCATAAATCTTCCTCTTTTTTAATTTTAATTTATTTTGATTTTACAAAAAATATGCTTTATTACTAGGGGCTAAATTGTGAACATTTAGCAGAAACTATCTTTCTGTCAATTGAATACTTGTATATCAGTCGAAGTGTGCCAATTTAATTCTGTAAATCCGCTGGATAATCCAGCATAAGTGCTATTTCTGAAAATTCCAGAAAAGTGATGTTATTGTATTTAATTTATTTATTCTGTATGTTATTTATAAAAATTTCGGTATTTTCTCTGCGTAATACTGAAGCACTAAAACTTTGAACAGGATGACATGATCAACATGGTGCCCTGCAGCACATATGGTCATACAAGACACCTCTGGAAACCGTAAATAGAGAGAGAGAGTAATGAAATGATTGTATTGATCTTCTGTAAATCTTTAGTACATATACATCATGTATTTACAGCCATGGTTTACAAGTATAACAACTCTATAACAAACTAACTATTAGTAAGAGTCCTAATCACTCTTGCTTGTTTCAGTTTGACTTGGTGAAATCTTGTTTGCTCTTGTTGACTTGGTCGACACTATGATCCTCTATTAACCTCTCTTTGACCCTACCAAGAGCCTGAAGCTGGTTCACGATTGGCTTCTTCGCACTCGTGGTTCAAGGCAGCCAGTGAGCCAGAGGCCAAATCTGAACCAATAAGCAGCCGAAATGACACCGTAGAGGTAGGGAGGTTTCTGATAACCCCTACAAAAGCATATTGCCTCCTACCTGAAACAGAACTATCAAATCGTGTATTGCGTGAATACAAGGCGATCTCTGACAGATTTCTGAGGGTGACCTTCATGGACGAGGGGATGCAACAGTTGAACAGTTTTGCTTTGAATTACTCAGTGGCTTCCATTGTCAGAGATATCACATCTCAGTCTTATCAGCAGAAGACCACTATTTTTAACTGATGGCTTCCACCTTTGCGGGTGCAGGTTCTGTAAAGATTGTTATACTGCTCAGAAACCTTAAACAATTAATAGGTAGTGCATAAGAAAAATGATATATTAGCGACTTTTTGTTTGTAATGAAGTGCTATCTTCATTTACTACTAATTCGAAAAATAATTACAAGGGGGATGCCAACCTACGGGCCTCAAAATCAGGATATTCGTAAGACTTGCTTTGGCCAATATTTACACCATTTTTAGGCAATTAGCTGTGGACATAGCCGGTTATTGTGGTAAAACATGCAATGAATTTTATGAAAATAGTTTGGGTCAGATATTGCCCATAAACTTAAAACTCATACCACCATTTAACCTAATACGTCAACGATAGGAGGCCTCTACTTAAGTATATGTATTGACTTAGGATAAACTGTGCAATTATTAAACATGAACATGTGCCATTTTAATTAAAGCATGCAAAAGGAATAGGCTATGTTTACAAGGATATGCATTTACTTTTGCATCAATTTGGAAGGACCAAATTCTGATTGAAGCTAACCAGCATGTAGATCTATGATCAGCCTTTTCAATCATATAAAATAAGAGTGAAAAATTACCTGAAACCAATTGTTTTTCAGGGGTCTACTGGGCAGCCAGTCCCTCAACCACCCATGTTGCTGGAATATGCACATGAAAGTGGCAACCCCACCACCTAGTACAATCCCCGGTATGGCCTGTTATAAATCAATAATGAAGTATCAGCACCTATCTCACACACCAAATTCACCTTTTGAACTTGTAATATTGCATTTGTTGTGATAAAAAGGGACTACTGATGGAATTTTCTAAAGTTGTCAAGTTTAGCAAAAATAAAAAAAACCTAATCTAAAAGTTACATCACACAAGTTTGTTCAAAACTTCCTACCTTCTGTTACCAAAAAAAAAAAAAAAAGGACAAAGTAATTAGACTTGTTCCTTCCAATTAGATAGACTTGTTACTGCCTCACCTCATCATATGCTATGTTAAATTAAATGAAGCTCTTCTTTCCATCCCTCTATATATGCAACCTATTGGTTCATCAAATTTCTTTAATATTTTTCATATGAAGGGCCAGAAGATAACACACCATAACTAGAGTTATCTTATTACTTACCTTATATAGGTACGAGTCTGTAAAAAAGTATTCACTCTGAAAAGTTTATATTGGCATGGGATATTTATAACCTCATTAACAAATTCCATGGACACTGACAGAATAAAGCACAAAAAAACATACAATAATTGTTTGCTTCAACATTGGTAAGTGTTACAAATCATTGAAGATTTCTCTAACAACAGAAATCACTTTTGAACAGGTTTTGCGGTCAAAAGAACCAAACTTTTAATATGTATTTCCCACCATATGAAACATGATATTAAAGTAAATGCTGTAATTCTCGTAAGCAATATTTGCGGGAAATGCCATGAAAATTTTGACAAAATCAGGATATAATTTGGTGCCCTGTGAAATTTCAGAAAGTACAGATAACAGTACCTAAATCTCGATCCCCCCCCGCTCCAACCCAATTACCATGACAAAATTCACAAGAACACAAACTCAAATAAAAATAATGTTTTTGTATACTTCAGCAGTACCTAGAGGAACTCATGTGGAACTTTGGATTGAATGGAGCCTCTTCCTCTTGAGTCGTACATCCCAATAGCCCTGAAAAATCTGACAATTTATAAACAAGGAAGAATATTCATGTAGAATTGCTAGAGGTGCTTATCAGGAAGTTGATGACAAATAAAGTATAATATACAGTATACTTTGCAGTAGAAAAGGGATAAAAGTCAAATATTATGTGACCAGCAGCCATCAAACTATTTTTCTAACATTATAGTTATTATAATTCGTTAATTTAGGAAACTAGTTTTATCTTTCTAAACTAAAAAAGAGTACAAATCATATTTCTGAACTAGTATGACAGTTCCGATCCTTCCATAGGATCATTCTCAAGGTTGGTTAAAAAAGAGGGCAGGTGGTCTGGGAGAAACTTAATTCTTTCCAAAGTAAAGGAATTGATTTAGAAGCTAACACTATCACCATTAAAAATAGTATATTTCTCAGTTTATTTGTAAGAAATAAACTAAAGGCCATATATCATTAGGGAATAACTAACATCTGTATCGTATATGGGGTTTGTACTTTAAACTAAGAAAATAATCAAAATGGTAGTAATTCTTAGATACCCCCATGCCAAAAATATAGTAATTCTTAGTACAGTTAGTGCATTCAATAATCAGTTAATGAAAACACATACCTGCAAGGCCATTGACATTTCCCCTCCTTTCCTAAACCACTCATGCCGAATTCAACGAAATTGCATTCTTCACGATTAAGGCAATGCCACCTCATGTGTATCTGTATTACAAAAGTGGGAAATTATAAGATATAAGTAATATATCTGCTAAAGATCAGCAATAAAAAAATAACATTCCAACTACTAGTGAATTCATTTGGGATACTTAAATTATGAAATTTTCTTTTGGCATAAAGTTGGTCCAGCAAACAACATTATTTTGACTTGATCAACTAGAAACATTGAAAAATTAATTATTAAAGATAAGGCGTCCAACAAATGTTTTCCTTCAACATAAGAAAATCTTACAAGTGATAGAAGATTTCTTATGACAACAAAAACCAGATTTGACCATGCTTTGCAGTCAACATGACTAATTTTTTATATGGTTTTTACCCCATCATTAGATATAAGATATCAATGTAATACACCATCATTAAATATAAGTATATAACATACCAATGTAAGATATAATAATTTGCGTAAAGAATATTGGCGGGATATAACAATTGTATATAACTCTCTTAACAGTACTTCAACAAAACTTTCCATCATGAAATACTCCCAAGTAATTGACACAAAAAGATCCCATAAAATGATAAGTTTGTAACAGTAAGTAAATCACCAAATTTCATCTTGTTGAATCATTCAATAGCTTTAATTTTCAATTCTGAAGCAGATCTATTAGCTGGGAATTCTAATCTTGATGGCATTCTTATAAGACGTAATAAAATGACAACATCGACTGTTTTTTAAAGGAAGTAGTAATGTAGGCAGTGCAGTACACTAATTTGACTAGAATTCTTATCATGAATAACCCCTAAAAGAATAACCAATTCAGTCTTTGAATTTCAGTAACAACTTGCACACAATTAATCGTAATTCACGCGGAGGCCTGATTACCTTAAAAACGGTTAGATCATGTATGCATGGAGCTGGTTCTTCGCCTCCTTTGTCTGCAAACAGAACCTGATCTTCCCCTTCTCTCTTCTCTGCTCTTACACAAACCCACCGAGCGATCTATTGGTCCTCCTCTCTCTTAAGTCCTAATCGTACAAGAAAATCAACCATCAAGGCTTTAAACATCTTAGAATTACCAACTCCATACACTGAAGCCTCAGGATTTATCAAAATTCACACAAAACACACACTAGAATATCAAAATAAGAACCGTAAAAGATCAAAAGTTACCTCTTTCGAGCTTATTCTCCTGCAAGAAGAAGAAAGGGTCGCACAATTAGGCCTGATAGTAGCTCACAATTCCTCGCTCTCTCCGCCTTGATCGCTTGCTGCTCGCAGCTAGGGTTTTATAAGAGGATATATAAGAAAATCGAAAGAGGAAAGAAACAAAGGCGGAAGGAAAAATGGCGAAGCAAAGGTGGGAATTCATATCACCTAGAGCTACTCAAATTTTGAGTTTAGATCCCGACCGTCAGATTTGTTTTAGCACGAATGTTAAAGGGGTCCCGTGCATTCCACCTCAGACCGGATTGGTCCGAATTCTTATCGTACGGTCCGAACCTGAACTCAAAATTTGAGTTACTTCAGAGAGGATCCGGACTCGGTAGTGTTTCCGTTATATTATTTTATTTATTATTTTTTTTTGAGGAAAGTGTTTCCGTTACTTTTTAGAAGAGACGATATAAGTGGTGGATAATTTGAGTGGCAAGGGAAGATTGTGAAAAACGTGCCGTGCCGTGACTAAGTTAATTTTTCACGTGCCGTGCCGTGCCGTGTCATGACAAAAATTATGAGAGGTGGTCACGGCACACGAGTTACGCCGTGACTCGCGTGCTGTTACTAAGTTGTGCTGTGACCAAACGTGCCGTGACTAAGTCGTGCCGTGACCAAACGTGCCGTGACCAAAAGTGTCGTAACCAAATGTGCTGTGACCGGTTATGTTAATCACGTTTGATCGCATTTAACGTTTTAAAAAAAAAATATGAAACGATTTTTAAAATTAAAATGAAGAATTAATGTTGAAAGAAAATATTGATGCTAAAAATATAATTTTTTTGTCCACAATTTAGAATTTAACATAAATTAATGTCGAATCGTGACTGACGTGTCTACCGTGCCGTGCCGTGTTCTGTGCCGTGCCGTGTCTTCTTTGCCAACTATTGGCCACACTACGCGAGTAGTCGTGGCACGGAACACGAGAGTCGCGGCACGTAACCGACATGCGTGCCGTTCCGTGACGGAGCCGGCTTCGGCGTGCCATTTTTCCCACTCTAGGCAAGGGGCAAACCATCCCGCAGCTGGAACGCGTATCCTCTGCATTAACTCAAAAGGGAATCTTTTGAGTTAATAAATCTCAACCGTTTGATTTTAAACGGAGACAATCCGTTTCCTGCTTATAACATAGAGGTCTTTCAATATTAGTGCGGATCTAATCTGCACGAACTTAAAATAGATCGGACGGTTGAATTCATTAAATCAAAAATTTCCTTTTAAGTTAATGGGAGAGGATACGAATTCCCCGCAGCTGGCGAGGCCTCCTCGCTCGCTCGCTAACTGGGCTGTCTTTTGTTGGATCTGCATTCCGAGCCGACAGTCGACCATCGGCCCGTATTTTAAGCCCATTTGGTGTATATTCGCATAGTTTGTCGGATAACAAGCAGGCTGCTTTCTCTCTAATTGGTGAATATTCACAAAATTGAGCCGACAGTCAACCAACCCTTTAACCGATTTTTTTTATCTGTAACATATAAAACATAGAAGTTCAAAAAGTAGCACAGTTTTCATAAAATAAATCGTATACTAGCAACATGGTTGTGTTTCACTGAATGGCGAAACAGTCCCAGAAATGCTTCCTAACCACATCACCTCAGGTTATCTGACTCAGGCAAATTATGATCGGATGGTTCTTTTAATATGACACGAATCTCAAAACAAATCTCTACAGTCTTCATAGAATTTGATCCAGATAGGATTAATCTGGGCCGTCCGTTTCAATTTGCTTGAGTTAGGTACCTGGGAGGATACGAATCCTCCTAGCTAGGAAGCATTTTACTGCATCAGAAATTGATATTTTATTCTTTAACATAGATGTTTTAAGCATAATACTTGTCATCAGAAAATCCATAATTTGTTTCTTTTAACATCGATATTTGTTTTATATTTTGCGCATAATTTTACTTCATCATAAAATAAAACATCAATGCATCAGAAAATAAAAGCATTAATTTTCTCATGACAAGTATTCTGCTCCGTGATTTTTTTTTTTATATCCAAAGTTAAATACAAATTAATAAATATACTCACGTTAGCTAGCTAAGTATTTTTAAAAATGTCCAAACCGGCCATTTTAATGGCCAGTCCATTTTTTTTCTCAACCGGCCATTTAATGACCAGTTGGGAATTTTTTTTTTGAAATATTTGTTAGATTACTTCTTTTGATGTATAATTAGCATAATTAATACGCTAAACTACACAAAATTACGCAAAATTACGCTAAATTAGGCCGATTTTGTGCCATCTTTCATAAATCATAAAAAATAGTAAAAAAAATTCCAAAGTAAAAGTTGGAATTTTACAAGTTCATATATAACCAATTTACTGAGCTACTTAGATCGAAAAATAAAAACAAAAATCTTAATTGAAACTTCAATTCAAGTGTTGAGGCTCTTCCCTTTGTTTTTTGGCAATTCTAAATTTCAAAAAACAGCAAAGCCGTCACTGACGTATGTGTATTTTTGCAAGTTTTCCAAAAAAATAGTCATTTGCTGAAATTAAACACTCGAGCGCTGTTTTATGGATAACACTAAGACAAACAACATTATTTTTTAAATTGGATAACACTAAGACGGTATGAAATTGGATACCATATTACTTTTTCTTTTGAGGGAATATCAAATAACACTAGGACTGTATGAAATTGGGTACCCAATCAATGCATAAGTCCAACACTATGTCTATAAAAAAAATGGAACTTTTATAAATTAGTTTGAAAATATATTGTCAAGATTGTCAAAAGATCTGAATCAATTAGTTATTTACATTGTGAGCTATAGAACATTAATTAGAAACATATTATCAGTAAAATGTGCAGTACAGTAAATGCTAGCTTGTCCTACTCTCAATATCTAAATAATTATTAGTATTTCAACAATAATTTAAGTAGAATTTCAACAATCCCGAAAAAGATGACCCCCGCATGCAATGTTTGGTTGGATGATCTGCCGAAAAAAAAGACCGAGTAACTGCGTTCCGGCTGGTTGGTATGGAACCGGTCGGCTCATTAGTCACTGAGCCTAGAGATCACTTGATTTTTCGGGAGGTCTTTTAGGATTACTATTATATATATTAAAGTTGATAGTGTATTCTTTTCGTTCATTTTACCATTTACCTGCGGTCCAATCTCGAGTCCAGAGGCACGAAAATGATTCAGGAGTTATCACCCCTACATTAGGAGCTACTGGCCTAGTACGGCTTCCGCGGTTGTGGTGGCAGATTTTATTTTTATTGTATAGGCCGATCTCGAGCCCTTAGCCCATTTGGTCTGGCCGAACGATGGAGTTCCGTTGTCTGCTCATGAGAAAACAGATTAACAAATTCTTACGCATTGCTTGTATGTTTTCTCCTATTTTATATGTTTGGATGAAGAATCATTTTAAAGTAAGAAAAAATACACAAAATTTGATATAACTATCTGCTAGCGTGCACCGACTTACGGGTCGACGTCTTTGGGGCAATGCTCGATGTTTTTAGGCATCGAGTATCATTGCACCCCCTGATCGCAGTACTTATATTATATCGATTTGGAGATATAAATTCAAATTGGCACGACACTGGGTGACAAATTATCCATATTATTATTATAGTAATTCGTACACACAGTACTTGTGTACTGGACCCCTATTGGATATATATATACATTCTCGTTGTATTTTATTTGGAAAATTTTGGCATGTTGGCATAATAGGATAATCACATCATTTTATCTATTATATGTATTTTTTCTTTTGTAGATAGTATGATAGGTTTAAATACTATAACATGTGCATTAAAAATGAATCACTTACCGAATTTCACGTAGATTCAAATTTAAATGTGCTTTGACTTAGAGGATCCCTGAAGGGATAATACTAGGTCACATACTGGGCGATCATTTGCTCACCCATTTTTTCATGTGAGATTTCAGGTACAGGGACTGGCGATCCGCAGCAGGAAACGTTAGGAGCTGTCCCCGATGGCCATACCGTTTGAGATAGGATTTAGGACTTTTGTTAGGTTCACGAGTCTGATGTTTTTGATATGTACATTAGACTCGATAGATCATGTATCCCCCTTGCGTAGTTTATGTTTATTTTATCCTCATGTGGATTGTATGGATGATATGTGTATATTTATTATTTGATATTTATGACTATTGCTCGTTTGTATTATTTCGCTTCCGCTGTTGCTTGATTATTATATTTGTTTAGCCTTGCGTGTCTTTATGATTATTAGACACGAGCCGGGAACTGATCACACCTTAATCCACTACAACAAAACGGGACTTCAGCGACCGGCATCAGCGACCAGTTAGGACGCCGGTCGCTGATGCCCAAAAAAATAAATTAAAAAAATAAAAAATGAAGTCTTTCTGCGACGAACTCTTCAGCGATCGGCGCCTGCAGCCTTCAAATTAAGACCGATTTGGCCCTGTCGCTGAAGGGTATCCCTAAAAAATCTCCGCCTCCCTGCCAAAGTCTTTATTCTCTCTCCCGCATTTTAGGTTTAGCGAAAAAAACACATAACCCCGCTGCCGCCCGACTCCCGACCACCCCGACCTCTCCTCTCTCTCACTCTCTCTGTCTCTCTCTCTCTCTTTGTCTCTCTCTCTCTCTACGGACACCGCCGCTACCGTCTAATCCCCGGCCGCCCGACCCCGTTGTGACGACAGGTGAGGTGATAGAATGTCTCACTCTCTCTGTCTCTCTATCTCTCTTTGTCCCTCTCTCTCTCTGTCCCAGTTTCAAATTTACTTGGAATTATTATTTTTTTCCTAAAACAATCAAAGAGGTGAGGTAATAGAATGGGTCGAAGGAGGGGTCTGGATCCCCTAAAGTAACTCAATCTTTGAGTTTTGGATTGAGACCGTCCGATTTGAATTTGTCGCTCGGGATCGTCTCGGGATTCGAATTTATCGTCGGAATATGTGCACTCACTTCGCGAATGGATTTTTGCAGATTCGAATCGGACGGTCTCGATCCAAAATCCAAAGATTGAGTTACTTCACTGGATCCGAATTGGCGAAGGAGGCGGTGGCATTATGATAGAGGATCCAAAACGAACAACTGTCCATTTTCTTGTTGAGTGCCATGGTCTTAGTACATGCACAACATGTACAAGCTCTCCTCCATGTACTATTGTAACAACTCAATGGTCTTAGTACCTGCACAACCAGTACAAGCAATAGGTTCAAATCATGTTTATTTCTCATACAATTTGGTACATAGTGACAGTATTATACCTAATTAGGAGTGGTATTACTGTGGTGACAATAAAATAATTCTATAAGATAATGTTGATGTTCAATCACATGTCGGTACAATTGACTAGATCAACCGGTATCGATCACTATAAAACTATTGTAGTAGCTAAAAGAGACAACTTTATGTGAAGGCTTGTACAGGTGGAATTTGTAATAATCTATTTAAGTTTTTTATGTCGTACTTTAGATATTTTATTTTTATGTCGTACTTTAGATATTTGATATTTGATGTTTATGACGTACCAATTAAATTGCTTGTGAATTCTTTTAATTATTGCTTGGTGCTTGGTACATTTCGCACTAGTATTTTATATTGTATATTTGAATTGCTTGTGAATTGTTTGATATGTTTCGTACCAATTGGGCCTGGAGAAAAATAAATGAATAGAATGGGTTTATATTTGTTTGGTACATTTCGTACCAAATAGGGAAAAGAAAAATAACAAAAAAATACCCTTCTGCGACCGATTTTGGGCCCATTAGTGACCGCCCAATCGGTCTCTGATGGTCTTCCTGAAGGATGCGTGTTTTGAAAGTTATGTTTTTAATAATAATTTATATGTTGTTCATGATTTTATTACGAATGTTATTATTCATGTTTCTTGAGATTTATATATCTTTGGAAGTGTTCAAGAATGTGCTTTTGGTCTTGAATTATAGAACTCTAAAGATGAGAAACATTTAATCACTAAATATGTTCACAATCGTGGTAATTAAGGAGGAACATTAATTACCGAGAAAGATTGTCATGTCGATTAAAGTACATTGAAGTTCTATAAATATTGATAAAGCATTACCATTTAATAACATGAATATATAAATGTGTATTTTATATATTGAACATGACCTAAATAAATGGAACATTATATGGATTGTGTTTTGTGTCATTAATATTTTCATTGTGTCTTTGGAATCTTAGATATAAGGTGGGTAGGTTTTTCATATGAGAAGTATATAATGTGATTGCTATTTAAATACTATCTTATGATAGAAATAAAATAGTAGTTCGTTGTGTACAACTTGTGCGGGAGAAATCTATATGTTAATATTATCATTATCCCTCAATTTGAGTTATGATATTACTGGGCCCCTTGGTAAAGTGAAATTATATCGCATGCAATATAACTGATGTAGTTATATTTATAATTCACTTGAGAGACCAAAAAACGAATATAATGCAAGAATAACACGATCCTATTTTGTATATTATTCATAATATCATGTGACAAGGATAGACACGAAATTAGTGGATTGAGTAAATGATTACTATATCGTTTGGATAACTATAATGTAATGATAGAACATCTTATAGTCAATAATATAAAGTTTTATATTATTGCCAAGATGACGAAGATCCTCTGTACGGTCACACCAACTGAAGAGAAACAACAAGTATTTTATATTTCATAATGATGTATTAGATAAAATACTAAAATAAAATGTCATAATATAACATGCTTAGATCATAAATAAATTTGTGAAATTTATGCAAATATTATTTGGTATAATGTTTGAATGCATTATAAGAATAATAAGAATATTGCATAATAGAATAATATGATTAATATTATTTGTTCATAAATTAATTTATCAAACAAATTACAAGATGAGATTAGAGATGATAAAATGGCTAAATAAGACTAGTGGCATTTGTGTAAATAGTTTAACTTTATACAAATAGTAGCCCTAACCCCTTACCTATTTTAAGGGGTGTAATTAAGGAAATAAGTGAGAAAAATTCTGCTCCTCTTCCTTTGCCGAAATTTCTCTTGAGCAATCCATTTTTCTCAAGGCCGAAACACTAAGAAGGTGATTCAATACTTGGCCGAAAATTACATCTTGTTTTCTCATATTTTCTTGATAGGTTTAGCCACCAAAAAATCAAATAGCTTGTGATTTGAAGATCATTAGGTGGTTGGATCTAAGCTTTGAACTTCACATCCATCTATCTAAGAGGTGTGCAAGTTCGTTGTTTAGGTTCAAGGTGAATCAAAAGAGGTGCTTTCGAGAAGAACACGAGATTTATAAGGAAAACCGGCTTCTTTCCATCAAGAGATTTGACAATCTCTTTAGGTAAAGATTTTCATTATTTTCTCTTGTAATAAATTAGATGAGATTAATTTATATTAATTTTTAGTACACTTTAGTTTGTTGAAAAAAAATCTTGTTTGCTATTATCATATAAATAAGATCTTTCGTGTATTGAGCCAAGTAGTGGTAGAAAAAATTTAAATTCTCACCATATAGGCATACACATGAAATTTCAACACTTCCGCCACGTCAGCATATAGCATCAGAGACCGAATTCATCGATCGCTATAGGGGCATCTGCGACCGGCGCCTTAACCTTCAGCGACCAGTGACGTCAGCGAGGAGGGCATCAGCGACGGAGCCACTGCGACCGACCTTTCTGCGACCAATTTAGGCCTTCTGCAACCGGCGACTTACCCTTCTGAGACCGATTTGGCCGGTCGCAGAAGGGTTGTTATGCTGTAGTGATCTAGAGTTTCTGATTTGAGGTGTGACAGAGGCGATGGCCGTAGAGATGCTTCTTCTCGAACCAATTTCCTAGGTATCTCAACTTGGGGTTAATTTCTTCCTTTTCCTCTCTGGAAAAAAGAGATAAAAAAATGAGAGAGAACGGCGAATCGAAGGAAACCATTTCTTTAATCTATTTTTTACTGATACAGTGTCAATCTTTTCAATTTGTTTAATATGATTAGATACAAGGGGGTTAATGAATTGAAATAGGACTGGTCTAGTGTAATTAAAAAAGAAGACTGCTGGAGAGTAATAAAAATCCGAAGAGTAGTGCAAAAATAGAGAAAGCACTAAAGCGCGGGGAAGAAGAGACGGATGAATTCTCAAATACAAAAAGTAGAATAAAACAGAAAAGAAAAGGATATTTTTGTCTTTTATTATTTTAATCATGAATTTAACTATGATTAATTCTATAGTTATTGTGTAAATAAAAATTAAGAGATAAATGAGATAGATTGAAATGTTTAGAAGTAAATAAAAATTAAAAAAGCCTGTGAGAGTATACAAAAAAATTAACCTTTCTTTAAATTAATAGCACCTAATGATTCGTTGATTGCGACTCAAAACTAGAAGTTTCCAAAACCCGTTCGTATCATGTAGTCTAAATGTTCGGAGACTCTCGGAAGGGCACCACCGAATGGAATCATCCATCATTCATTCGCAGCACCAGAGGGGCCCATGAAAAACTGCCCTAAGAAATGGACACATCCCTTACGCATAACATAACCCTTGCTGGGAACTGAACTTGTGACCTTTACATGAATGCAACTGCAAGGGCCCGGGTAGGATTATTTAATTATTGGAAGCTGATATGAGTACCCGCACTGTATCCTCACCTAAACTGTCATAACTGTTTGTGGGGACCGCAACCGTTTCCAAAACTGTAATTTTGTTTTACAAGTATTAATAGTAACATTGTGAAGTATTTATATCTATACAATAAATTACATATATGATATATGATTTCCTAAAATAACCGTACTCGCACATTTTCTTGAAAAATTCTCACTTCGTACCCACATTTGGGGACCACTCAAACGGCATGTGGGGACCACTAAAATTGTCAACAAAAAACGTTGACTTAGCTTATGTGTAGGTAATAAACGACATGTGGGGACCACTAAAATTGATGTTGACAAAAAAATATTGACTTAGCTTATGTGCGGGTAATATTTATATCTCTGTTCTTGTGCTATTTATAGTTACGAAACAAAGTATTTATAATTATAAGGGTGTGGTATTTATACATATGAACTAAAGTATTTATATCTATATTACGTTGGATGAATAAGAATTGTAAAAAAATATTTGAGTTGAAATGTTGGAGACCTTTAACCAAGATGCATCATGTCATGGATCACATGGGCACTCTCTTTTTTATATGTTGGATCTAATACAATTAGTTTGTATGAAATTTTGGTGCAAACTAGATCATAACCAAGAGTTTTGGCAACATGAGCCCAACTTGACGAAAATTGGACCAAACCTTGATCACATGGTTACTAGAGTGAGGCTATGGTGCTATGCATAGCACGGATGGAGTCCGTGCTACGGCCAAAAATTTGACTTTTTAAAATTCTAATGGTCGATCCAACCGTTCAATGTGATAACCATATGAATATGTACTTGCAAACTAAATTTTATATTTTTTCGAATTTTTTTACTATTTTTTTAGATAGGTAGAATTTTGATGGTCCAGAATTTTCAGAAAACACTGATTTTTCTACCTATCTAAATAAATAGTAAAAAAATTCGAAAAAATATAAAATTTAGTTTGCAAGTACATATTCATATGGTTATCACATTGAACGGTTGGATCGACCATTCGAATTTTAAAAAGTCAAATTTTTAGCCGTAGCACGGACCCCATCCGTGCTATGCATAGCACCATAGGCTCACTCTGGTTACTAAGTGGTAAGGACATAACTTTTATACAAACATTGTATTGGATCTTGAGGAGTATATGTTATTATAGATCACATGGGATTGCATGTGTACAAAGGCAATATGTATATATGTTGCACTAATTGTAATATGTTAGTATTCTCTATGGTTTATATGAATTCATATATAATAATCAGCCCATCGAAAGTTCATTACATATTTTTTTCAAATAAATAATTTTAACCATATAACGTTATTTCCTTTTAATAATTGGTTGTTATTAATTTTTGTTAACTTTAAATTGTAACTGCCACTTTATTAAAATGAATTTTGTATCTGAACAGATCAAGTATTTATATCTGAACATATTAAGTATTTATATCTGAACACATCAAGTATTTATATCTGAACACATCAAGTATTTATATTTGAACTACCAAGTATTTATATCTGAACTTATCAAGTATTTATATCAAAACACATCAAGTATTTATATCTGAACTACCAAGTATTTATATCTGAACACATCAAGTATTTATATCTGAACTACCAAATATTTATATCTGAACACATCAAGTATTTATATCTAAACTATCAAGTATTTATATCTGAACACATCAAGTATTTATATCTGAACTACCAAGTATTTATATCTGAACACATAATAGACAATTACATCATTTTCGCAAATTAAATTGTCACAAACAATCTTAAAATCCAGCAACACTGAAACACGATTGTGTATATGAAATAGAAACGAAACGATATATTATTATTAATTCACCGGAACAAAAACAAAATCGAAAAGAAACAATATTAATCTAGCTGATCACATTTCAAAATCACCGATTAAACTTGTGAGAACCACACGAAATCGCTTCCAGTTTCGAAATCGCCTAAAAAATCGCCTCCAAATCGCCTCAAAAATTGCCTCCAAATTGACCTAAAATCGTCTCAAAATCGCCGAAGCCTTCGAAAAAGAAAAAAACGGAGAGAAAGAAACATTTGAAATTCAAAATGGAAGGTCAGATAACATTCTTAGTTAGATCGATAGTTGTGGGGACCGCAACCTTACAGTTATGGAAGTGCGGATACAGTGCGGGTACTGTAGCGCGGCTACTAAAATAATTATTCTTAATTATTATCCGATGGTAAAGGCATTAAATTATTAACGGACCCTTTCACGATGTGGATGGGGAACGTAACAGTAACGGGAGAGGCATATGAGGCCGTGTTCATGCAGGTGGTCCAGCGCAGCACGAGGCCCCTCAGGCGCCTGCCACGTAGTGCCGCATCAGCCGAGCATGCCTCGCAACCCGTTCCAATACTTCGGCTGCCGTAACTGCCGTTTATGACCCAGCCCAACTTTTCATGTTCAACAACAGTCAACACGTCTCCGTATCTGGTGATCTTCTGTGGCTCTTAATGGTATTATTAGAGTTTATAATATGAGAATCCGAATCTGCTCTAATTCTGAAATTAACCGTTCAAATTTTTCTGTGCGCGGATCTCAGAAATATTTTCGGAAAAGTAATTTTTCATGCACGCATCTCGAGAAAAACCAACAGTTGGGATCAGAATTACAGAGTCTTGTAATTCCCCGAGAATTAGCAGATTTATTTTCCTAATCTGATGTGGTAGTTTCTAATTCAATTTCAGAGATGTGAAAAGTTTTTTATTTAGAAACTATATATGAAAGTTTCTTATTAAAAAACTGTTTATAAACTCTATGCTGGCTAAATGATTGGCTCAAAGTATTTCTGTTTTTTAATTTATTGCTGATGTGGCATAGTAGAAACTCTAAAATTAATTTCAGAGTGTAGAGTTTAGAAACTTTTGAGACCTTAATTTCTAAAAGTAGTTAACAGTTATTTAGAAACTCATTTGAGTTGATGGGATGTAGATGCCCTTACTCTCTTTTTGTGCAAAATTTCGTGTGATATTTCTTTTTCTTTTTTCTATTTTTTATATGGGATTTCAATAGTAAGATTTAAGTGCTTTTGAATGATAAGTGATTTATTAATTTGGCATTCATAGAAATGATCATAAGTAAATTTTTAGCAGGTAAGTATATTTTCTTCTGATTCTCTTATATATATAACAATTAAAAGTGTGTCAGTAATCTGTTTGACTTATTTGATTTACAAAGATGCGGGAAACTGAGCTGACATTTTTATTAATATCCAAAGTTTAATACAAATTATTAATTATACTCAGAATCGGACCAATTATCGATATATACCCAAGCCAGCCATTTTCTGGCCGGCTATGTACCCTCCCTAACCCGGCCATTTTCTGGCCGGCTATGTACCTTTTTTTTTTTTTTTCCCCGCATTTTAGAGAAAGACACTATGAAGATCAAAGTATTGAAATTTAACACTGAAAATTTGAAATTTTTTGTTTAAATTATTTGTTATATTACTTCTTTTGATATATAATTAGCAAATTTATACTAAAATATGCTATATTAATTGAAATTATATTGAATAACACTATATTATGTTAAATTACGCTAAATTACATTACATTACTTTATAATACGCTATATTAATTGAAATACGCTATATTGTGGTACTATTTTTTATGTTGTGCTACTATTTTAATGTTGTTATATTTTCTGTTTAGCATTATCATGATAATTTATTTTGATCTGTAAAATATAAAAATAGTACCATAAAAGCACACATACACAAGAACCGAAATATAGGATAATCCAAATATACCAAATATAAATAGTATATCAAATATAAATAGTACAAAACTAGTAAAAATACAACTAAAACGGAGAGGGGGAATATCGCTGAGGCGGTACTCCGGCGTTCGCCCGGCGCCAGCGCGGCCAGGCTCCGTCTCTCTCGGGCTCATCTGGGGCATCGGCAGACCTCAGTATCTGCTCGGCAGTATCCCATCTGGCATCGCCCGTGGAGACTGTCGGTACTGGCGGAGGTGTAGCGAAGATAGATGCGGCAAACCCAGTCCCAAAGGCAGGCTGAGTATGAGACCCGCTACCACTAGCCTCTCCATCATGCGGCATCTCTGTGCCATATCGGGGCCATGTCGGTGCCGACATGATCTCCTCGAACTCGTGGAGACTGCACGAGAGGGACTCGTACTCAGAAGTATCGGTCTCCGCAGGTGGTGGCTGTGGTGGCATCTCTGCTGGACGCTGCAATCATACACATAAATTATTAAATTTGATCTGAATGAAGAAATTTATTAAAACCTTGACAGATACTGAAGTATGACATACATAAGGCTGCACCGGACGTCCATGCTCGTCGTACCATGCCGTCCACCCAATGTCGGACAATACCCAACGATGGTAGTCCCACTCTGGATGTGAATCGGGGGAAGATGGCATATCATCCATCAGAACCGGGCTCGGATCGGGCTCCTGCGAATCTATCTCACGCCAGTTGATGTTCTCTCTGGCGTCTCGCAGCATACCGATGATCTTTCCACCGTGCCCGGCATCCTCAACCACATTCGCATTCTTCTTGAGGGTGCGGTACCCAAGCCGTCTCCAGTTCTTCTTTCCCAGCATGCGGATCCCATGCCCGCACTCCTTGATCGCGGCCAAAAGCTGAAAAAAATTTAGCATGTCAGATCAAACCTTGATGTATTACTAAGTTAGATCAAACCTTGTGGTTTTAGGTGCTTTACCTGGCGAGCCCATCCACGACCGTTGGGATGGTAACCATCATCCGTTTTGATCCTGTCGCAGGAGATGGGCACCGTAATCACCCTGCAGATAGACACTCGCCATGCAGACCTGCGTGTACCATACATCGTACCTCAACTGGGGATCCCCCTGGGTCTGCTGAAGCACATCTGGCTCCTGATAGAAGTCTGTATACTGAGGATCCAAGGCCGTCATGTAGTATGCATCGTAATGGGTGCTCCAGTCCTTATCCAGTCGCGCTCGGTGGGTAACGCTGTAAAGAAGACGTTAGTTGCAATAAAAAACTATCAAGTAATATGATTTATTTAATAAATACAATAGACTACGACTTACCGGTGCAGGTCTCTGTGCGTGTAACTCGGCAAAGATGGGTCTATGGGAATCAACGCCGCTCGACCAAACTGGCGGAGCACCCGATCTGGATAGTGGTGCTCCACTATCCAGAAATGTATGAGTGGACCTCGATAGAACCACATCTCCCGCTCCTGCTCATCAGTCACACTGCCCGGCAAGAGGAACTCCTCGTACAACTGATCGTACGCGTCCACTCAATAAGAGGCTCAGGCAAACTCTGAAGCTCTGACCGGACTGACCTGATCCCAACAGTAGCACCGTGGGTCCGATCCTGGTAGTGGTGGAAACCGTACCACTTCTTGGCGTATGCCGGGCAGTGAAACACATCTGGCTCTCCCCAATCCGGCGCCTCATTAGGGATAGGACGGCCCACCGGTAGCCGTGACCACGACCAGTGCTGAAGCAGGAGTACCGGCCCGTACATCTGCTTCGCCGTCGGCTTCATTTTCAAGAACATTACACGTCAGTGTATTTTGATGGATTGATTGATTAAATAATTTACACTAAAATAAGAGTTGGTGACTTACCTCACTACTACGACACAGGTGGTAGTACAGATACGCCTAGGACAGCTCCACCCCAGTTGTACGACGTCGGCCGCTCAATCTCCATCAGCAACGGGAGATACATCATCGGCATCTGATCACCGCTGGAATCAGGAAACATGACAGAACCAAAAAGGTCCATCACGTAGCCCCGTTTATATCTGCAATACAAAACATATAAAAATTCTAATAGAATCATCGTATTATAAATTAATTAGTAGATATTAATAAAAATTTACCTCTGAATCTCCAGCTCGGTGGAATCTGCCGAGAGACCCGCGATGAAGTGCTGCCGTAACCTCGTCATCCGCAAATGGAACTTCGACCTCCCATGGTCCCCAATGATATAGGAAGGATCAGCTCCCAACAACTCCTCGACATAACCTGCGAAGCTGGTGCTGTCAGAGACGCCGCCGACGGGTGTGCCACGGATAGACAAACCCCAGAGAGCACTCACATCCTGGAGAGTCACTGTGATCTCTCCGAATGGCATGTGAAACGTGTGCGTCTCGGGACGCCATCGCTCCACCAGTCCAGCGATGAGAGATGCATTGATGATGCTCTTCTCTGTCCGCACGATGTCCACAACCTGGTAGAGACCCAGGTTGATGAGGTACGGCTTCATCATCTCGTAGTACCTCATGTGAACGCACCTCAACTTCACATCTAGAAGATCCGTGTCCTGCGTTGAAAAATGTAATCCGCATGGTGACAACATAATAAAATTTAAATCCAATAAAATTTAATGAAAATATAAGAAAAGGAACGTACCTCACGAGAAGCCAGTGAGACTCGGTGCTCGCTGTGGGGAATCCACAGGAGAGGACTGATGTGCTCCGTGCTGCTGGTACTGATCGGCTCGTCCACTACTGGACGCTGGGTAGGCCGTGCTCTAGGCATCCTGATATCTAAAATAACCTAAATTCGGTGAAATTACGCTTGATCAGCATAATTATGGTAAAAAATGCCAAAATACCCTAAATATTAGTCATCTGTGCTAATTACACTAAATTATGCTTAATCAGCCTAATTATGGTAAAAAAGACCAAAATACCCTAAAAATTGGTCATCTGTGCTAATTACACTAAATTACGCTTAATCAGTCTAATTATGGTAAAAAAGACCAAAATACCCTAAAAATTGGTCAAACGTGCTAATTTCGGTAAAATTACGCTTAATCAGCATAACTATGGTAAAAAGACCAAAATATCCTAAAAATTGGTCATCTGTGCTAATTACACTAAATTACGCTTAATCAGTCTAATTATGGTAAAAAAGACCAAAATACCCTAAAAATTGGTCAAACGTGCTAATTTCGGTAAAATTACGCTTAATCAGCATAACTATGGTAAAAAAGGCCAAAATACCCTAAAAATTGGTCAAACATGCTAATTTCGGTAAAATTACGCTTAATCAGCATAACTATGGTAAAAAAGGCCAAAATACCCTAAATATTGGTCAAACGTGCTAATTTCGGTAAAATTACGCTTAATAAGCATAACTATGGTAAAATAGGCCAAAATACCTTAAATATTGGTCATCTGTGCTAATTACACTAAATTGCGCTTAATTAGCCTAATTATGGTAAAAAAGACCAAAATACCCTAAATATTGGTCAAAAGTGCTAATTTCGGTAAAATTACGCTTAATCAGCATAATTATGGTAAAAAAGGCCAATACCCTAAATATTGGTCAATTATGCTAATTAAACTAAATATTGGTTAACTTAGCTAATTACACTAAATTACAACAACATAATCTAAATTATAACACCTAAAATCTAAATCCTAAACCCTAAAATAAATAAATTAAAAATTAAATTAGATAAAAAAAAAATTTACCTTAAAGAAGAGAGAATTCGGTTGAAGATGAGAGAATTGTGAGAGGAGAGAGAGAGAAAAAGGGGTATATAAAGGGTGAAATGCGGGGAAAAAAAAAAAAAAAAAAAGGTACATAGCCGGCCAGAAAATGGCCGGCTTAGGGAGGGAACATAGCCAGCCAGAAAATGGCCGGCTTGGGTATATTTCGATAATTGGTCCGATTCTGGGTATAATTAATAATTTGTATTAAACTTTGGATATTAATAAAAATGTCGGGAAACTGAGCTGCTATATTTGATTTTTTTTTTTTTGCGTGTTAAGCATATGGTAATTGTAATTTTTTTATTCACCTAATATGATATTTTCAATTATTTCTTAGGAAGAATATGAATAGATGATGGATTATTATCTTACATATTCAAGCTAATTTTTTTCACTCTTTTTGAGCCTTACTTTACTAACAAAAAATTATCTTAATTTTTTTTTTCTTCTATAATGATTCCCCTGTCACGTTTAATTATCAAATTTATTTAGTTTTTTTTTTCGCTACACAATCTGTAATAAATGTCATATAATAATTGATAGTTTGTTTATTCCGATTAATTTCTATCCACTAAAATTTAAAAGTTTAATTAACTTCAAATATATATAAATTGTTTCCTAATACTTGGAAACTTGATCAAATTTGGATTCAATTTCTACACAGGTAAATCCTAATTAATTAATTTGTCGCACTTCTTTCGATTACCCGAAATTTGTTTAGTTACCACAGTAAAAAAACAGAAATTAAATGATTACCACCCGATTCAAACTATTTTCAATCTTACCACCCACGCGGACTCAGTTTTGCGCATCAAATTAGATTGGCGCGCAGACTGTTAGTATAGTAATCTAAAGTCAATCAAAGAATAATTTTATTCTATATGTATTTTGTTCATGTAATGGATGATTAATAAAATTATCATTTTATTCTTTGAGTTTTATCGAATTATGAATCATTTCGAGTTCATGACTTGAAATTGTAAAACTTCATAATAGATGATAAAAACTCTTAATAGTCACTGACCAAGGTAATTAGTAAAGAACACTAATTGACCAATTAACGGTTAGTATGTGGATTAAATGATGGTTAAGTTTTACAGAACATAGACAAGGAGTTGTCAATTTAATCACATAGATACATGTTAGAGAATATGATATTGACAGACTCTCAATGAAATATTATACAGAATTGTGTTCGTGTCATTAATGTTTTCATTTAGTGTTAAGTTATAAAGTATGAGGTGGTTCGTTGTTTCCTACATAAGAAATGTATATTCGTGAGTGTTATTTAACGCTATCCGTAAAAAGTAGTTATAACGATGACATTTCAGTATACATGATTTCTGCAGAGGAGAGATGTTCACCAAAACTACTATTGTCTCTTGTATTTAATACGAGTAATAGTATCACAGGGCCCCTTGATAAAGTAAGATTATCTGTGCACAGTATGATTAAAGAGTTAATCATATTTGATAATCTAACTTAAGATCAAGAAAAGATTTAAGTTTGTAAGGATGACATATACCTACCTTGAAACTAATCTGATACTATGAGATATAAGAATTAACACGAGTAAATTGTTTACTGGATCGTGATATTGTATTGTACAAGATCATCTGTGTCAATTGGGTAGTCATAATGCATTCTGCCAGGTACCGCTTATGATTTATAGAATTAAAAGGAGTTTTAATTCTATTGTCAACATAACACAGATCCTATCGGGTCTCACCAATATAAAATAATCAGAGAATTAATTTATTTGATTAATTATAAATGTTATAATTAATAAATAAATGTCATAGAAATGACAAGCTTAAACACATTAAATTTATAAACGTGTACGACACGTTGTATAAATTTATCGCAACAAGCACCTAGCTTACAAGTACCTTACAAGCACCTAGCTTCCAAGACCTACCTTATAAGCACCACAAAATTTCCTATAAATAGAGGGGTAGGGGTTGAGAAAAATATAGAAATCAGATTCGACTCGATTATATTCGGTTATAATATTTTCCTCTCAAATAGTGTTGTGTTG
>JAJGRW010003158.1:0-34044 GCA_025461045.1 Carex parvula
AAATATTTTTTGTTAGTAATTTATACTTTTGTTAATAATTTATATTTAATGCACATATATGTTAATTTAACATCTATGTTTACAGAGAAGGTCAAAGCTAAAAGCACAATGCTCAGGCGTAATTGAAAAAAAAAAAACTCACTACAATCTTCCTTTTTAATGGAAGATAAAAACACAATGTAGGGGCCGATCTGTAGATAACATACTTCCTAACACTCGAACTTGGACCTTCATTTTCAGCTGGAAGAAGGAAAAAAATGGTGGCTGAGAGTTGGTGGGAAAAGAAGGGTATTTATAAGCAAACCCTAAAAAAAAAAAAGTCCGGAATGAAATGCCATTTCGATCTCGGATAAAAAAAGTCTGGACCGAAATGGCATCTCGGTCCGTGGGTGTTACACCAACAACTACACACATTTGATCTAAAAAGCTGTGAAACTAGTAGGGACCGAAATGGCATTTCGGTTTTTATGATTTTTGTAAAAAAAAAAACATAATCATGTTGGTTTCCTAAATTATGATTTATAAAAAAAATTTATCTTATTAGCTAAGCTGACCCCCAATTAGAGGTATTGTAAGGACTGCTCTTCCAGAAGGAAACTCAATATTTTTTTGACATGTTTGTTTGATGGAAGTTTAAAACTAAACAATATTTAAGTTATTTATTTCACGTTAATAGATCTAAATTTGTTTATTTGATAAATGTTTAACGTTAAGAAGATTTAATTAAGCATGAAAATATATATTAACTTTTTTTTTTGACAGAAGGTTTCAGAGAATTTTTTGTAATATTTAGATGTGATTTAACTTCGTCGACTTAAATTTACTTAGGTTATTTTGGCTATTTTATTCTTTGTTTCACATTTTGAAAATTAAATATATTATTTTTCAATTTATTATTCAATGAAATATGGACTTATTGAATAAAAATGCTCGAGTTATCATTAATCATTGAGCAGCAAGTGGGATTGACTTTTGATCTCCTCTTTTTCAGGTAAGATTACGATACCTAGAGTAATTCATCTTCTTTTCCGGGAGACGCACCCAACATATGCCGATTTGTATTGACTTGTATTGTTTATTTGTTACACGTTCTTATCCATCTACAAATTAGAAAACAGTTTAGGAGTCCGAATCTGGGGCCATAACCAATTAGCCACCGCCACGGTTAATCCACTCTCCAATTTGAAGATTCAATGGAGAGACGTGGTATGACTTATAAATATTATCCACCGTCCAATATAAAATCTTCCGTGATTTTTATTAATAACCTCCAAAAATAAAAATAAAATTCCAAATCTGCTCTCGATATATATATTTTTTAAAACGTTCTGACCGCTCCTTCACTGGATGGTCCACTTTCTTACTAGACCGCCCCACAATGAGACGGTCAGTTGTCTGTACCAAATCGCCCCTTACTGGAGCGGTTTGCTATTGCCTATATATTGAGGATACCCCTCCTGTTTTTCACCCTATTCATTCTAAGTTTTCAATCTCTCTCTTCTCTTTCTCTCTTTATCCAGCAGACGCTAAGGTAATTTTTTTTAATTAATTAATTTTATTTTTTTATTTGTTTCATTTATATTATTTATTTTTTTATATTATTTTTTAATTTTTTAATTTAATAAATTTGTAAATTTTTTAATTATTTTTTAATTGATATATAACTGATAAATGTTTATTAGCTAATGTAGTTTTCAAAAGAAAAAAATGTTGATTGCATTGTTGTTGGTCCCAAAGGCATCTAGAGGGGGTGAATACGAGGTCTTTTGGAATTTAATCTAAGCACTTTTAACTATCATGTGTATAAGTTATTCTTGGCGGAAACTCGAATAACTTTAAACTAAGCAAGTGTACGTAAAGTAAATAGAAAAGTTGAGAGACACTTGACATAAGAGTTGTTTACGGAGTTCGGCACTAACGCCTACATCTCCAGGGCTTCGCGACCTTCGAGATGGCGCGCCTTTATTTACCCAATGAAAAAAGGAGTACAAGATGAAACCGGTGAGCCCTTACAAACCTTGGAAAGTCACATGGCCTGAGCACAGAAATGGCTCACGAGCACTAAAGGCTCAAGTGTATGAATCAGACAAGATGATCACTCAAGGATCACTATACTTCTTACAAGATATTGATTATGGTTGAATATGCTTGAGATTGGAGTATGAATTTTGAAGTTGTGTGCACAAGCAACAATGACTTTTTCTAGATCTGAAAGGAATTCAGAATATTGCAATTGTGGGTTGCTAGAGTGATAATTCGAATCTAGATTTTGCTTTTATTTATAGAGAATTATACATAATCAGGTATTTGGTCTTAACTGTTGCAATGGTTGCCACCAAACTATAGGTTTGGCTGCCTGCGAAACCCTAACAGTTGTTAACCGTTAGAACGGTTGTCACAATGGTTATTCTCTGAAAAATTCTGGGTAACCGTTACAATGGTTGTCACAACAGAATAAATTAATTTGGTTGTGTTTGAATTATTCTGTTGCAACGGTTATTTTACCTTAACAACGGTTAAGGTAAAATACCTCATTCTCAAGCATACTTTACCAATTTTACAAATTTCTAAACCTAATATTGAGATGATGCTTTTAGCTCCAATGCTTGATTCTTCATGACTCATCCTTGATTAATTATTACAATTCATCATGTATCCTTGATGTGTACATTAGCAATTCATATCGTCATGAACCTGCACAATATCTTAAGACACGAAACTGTAAAATTCTATGAATATATGTTTTGCAAATCTAGTCAAACAGACAAGTAGATCATGACACAGTCCAACAATCTCTCCCTTTTGACGATTTGCAAAACATATATTACATGAGTGCATACATTGGATATTCCCACAAATTCGAAAATTTTGAAATTTTTGTTTTTGCTTTCTTTCCCTTCTGTGGTGTTTACCGAATACCAATTTAACGAACTTGTATATCTCTCCACCTTTGTGGAAATGGTCAAAATGGCGAATAAATATTACAATAATGAAAATGAAGAAGGCTCCCCCTCAAGTACGTCATGCACTCCCCCTTAATTTCATAAAATTGTTAATTAAGGCATAATAAAAAATGTAAAAAATAATATGGTACTTAAAGCATAAAAAAATGATATGGCAATTAAAGCACGCATATATGCACTACATAAGAATGTAGAAATTCAATATTGTGCAACATATGTCAAATAGAGTCCTATATTCATATGTAAATGAAGTTATAGATTACTAATTTTCTTAATAGGTTCAAGTTGAGCAAATTGATTTTTTCTCTTAAGAGGTTAATTTTGCAATTAAGTACTTGATCAAGATTGATATACTCAATTAGATATGAAAATTTCATTGTCTTATTTAGAATTTATTCGTTATTATCATCAACTTAGGTATTGCAATTTTGTTTAATATAGATTCTCATAAAATTAGATGTTGCAATTCGGCATATTCAATTTAATTGAAAGTTTAATTTACTTATTCTCATGAATGATTAAATTGAAGTTCTATTATATAATCATGAGATAAGAAAGTGACATATAATTTTATTAAGAAAACCACAACGATAATAGACATGTTAAGCCCATTATGCGAAATTTAATAATAGAGCTTAGGTACTCATAAGATATCTAAATTCGACCTAATTCTTCTCCATGTGATTTGTTATTGCAATTATGTCATATTTGAGAAGTAATTACCTTGAAGAACTCTATTTCTTTATATGTATATCACACAATATCTTAAAAATTTTGTTCGATAAACAGAAACAATTAGTCTACTTTGATAAATGTGTGTGTGTATATATATGTTATGATAGGAAAAATTCGTGCTTCGTATTATATATATATGTACGACTCGGAATTGTATTTTCACTAATGGTTTTAACTAATTTAAATAGATATTATTCATATGTATGGCAATGAATATGCATAACTTTACGGAACTTACTCACATATCTCGATATCGCAATAGTTTATAACAAGTCATTCATCTAGTAAATTCGGTTGAGATACGAGAAATTCTAATTTGTCTATTCTACCTAATTAAACATGCATGCATCAACCAATCCAAATAATCTACCAAATCTAGCAATTAAAGCATCACATCTCAAATATGCATATTTATCAAACAAGGCAATTTCATTGTTGAACAATCCAACAATCTATAGTGTCATATCTTTTGTTGTGGCAATTTAGTCATGTAAGATAGGATTTTGCAATTAATATTACCACATCTCAATATTGCCAATTATTTATATCTTTATGTCTCTATTATGGCAATTCAATTAATTCAAGTGTTAATGTTGTCATTTTTTAATTTTGCCAATTCAATAAATTTGAGATAAGTTTAGCAAAAACCTATCTTAATGAATGAGAAAGACATATGTCTCGTAGGACATATGTCTTTCTCTCTCGGAGTGCGTGATTGGCAGGAAGAAACATGTCGTAGGTTTTTACTTGATATATGTCTTATTGTATGGCCATAAACATTTCGGCACGGATCGAAGCTCACTCGCGAATAAACTTCTTGCCCAGTCAACGGATATTTTAATGTGTTATTCTCGGTCTTTCCATTGAATGCTTTCTTTCTCTTTCGGAGTGCGTGATTGCCAGGAAGAAACCTACGATGACCCATGTACACATTTTTTAAGGAATTAGGTAACCACACATCGACTGTATCGTCTTGACAAATAGGACACGCTTTTTCTCCTTTAACACTATAACCCGACAAATTACCATACGCTGGAAAATCATTAATGGTGCAGAAAATCATGGCCCGTAAAGTGAAATTCTCCTTGCTATATGTATCAAATACCTGGACTCCTGGACACCACAATTTTTTTAAGTCCTCGATCAATGGCGCTAGATACATGTCTATGTCGTTTCTGGACTGTTTGGGTCCTGATATCAGTAAGGTCAGCATGATGTACTTGCGTTTCATACATAACCAAGGCGGAAGATTATAAATACACAGTAGAACCGGCCAACTGCAATGCTTACTGCTCATGCTACTGTGCGAATTCATTCCATCTGTACTCAACCCAAGCTTTAGGTTTCTTGATTCGCCGCCAAATTCAGGAAACTTTTTGTTGATATTTCTCCACTGAGGAGAATCAGCGGGGTGCCGTAATTTTCCATCATTTTTTTTATTTTCGGCATGTCCATCGCAATAATTTCGCATCTTTGGCATTTGCGAACAAACGTTTGAATCTCGGCATCACGGGGAGGTACCACAATACTTTTGCCGGATGTTCTTTATCTAATTTATAATCATCACCTTTATTGTTGGTTACCTGCTTTCTCCTGTAGCGTGATACACCGCAGTTTGGACACTCGTGGACATCTTCATACTCATTTTGGTATAATATACAATCATTTGGACACGCATGTATTCTTTGAACTTCCAAATCCACTGGACACAACATTTTCTTCGCTTTATAAACATTACATGGTAACTCATTTCCATCTGGAAGCATTTCTTTTAAAGTTTCTAATAACGCATTAAAAATTTTATCACTCAAACCATTAGATACTTTAAGGTTATACAATTTTAATACACCTTCCAATTTTGTAAATTTAAAACAACCAGGATACAATTCTTTTTTACAATCTTCATACAAATTTTCAAATACACAATACTGCTTATTCTTACCAAAATCCTCTTCTAAATCAGGTAACATTTGATCAAAATTAACAATTTAATCTACCACCATATCATCGGTCTCATCCCGTGTCACATCATCACTTCCGTCACTCCCACCAGTATGGTATTCCTGATGCTCAGTACCAGTATATATATCGGTTTCCAAACTCTCGCCATGCCATATCCAACGCTTATATTGTTGCTTGAATCAACGACGGATTAAATGGTTCCTCACTTGGTTGGGATTGAAAAATTTATTCATATTGTTACAATCACGACAAGGGCACGACATCAACCCATTCCCATTATTTGCCATATCTTTTATAGCAACTTTCATAAATTCATCAACACCTATCTTATATTCATCCAAAAGACGTGATGTTTTGTACATCCAACTGCAGTCCATCTGCAATTATTAAAAAACAAAATTAACTACACAGTTAGGGTTTAATGTCCACTAGGGCTTATATGGGGCCGGTTTACCATCCTATCCCACTCTTTGAATACTTTGTCTCTGTAGTGAATACATATTAGTCGTGTTTTAGTATTTAAGAAAATTTCGGCAGCATTTTCCCTTAATTCCCCAAGTATTCGGGGAACTAATAGGAAATGCTGCCGAAATTTTCTTAAATACTAAAACACGACTAATATGTATTCACATCCTAATTGAGACAAAGTATTCAAAGAGCAGTCCCAAAACGAGAACTATTCAAAATTAACTCCTATTGGATTAATTTTGAATGGGTATCATGACCTAAAGGAATTAATAATTCGGTTGTGACTCATAAGACAATACGTACGTACTCTAGTTAAATACCTACCAACTCTAGATACATTTAATTAACTACGTACATCCATTTAACATAATACACATCCATGCATACATACACAAAATTAAACATGAGTTTTATATTATGCTTACAATTTTTTGCCGGAACGAGTGACAAGAAGAGATCGTTGCACCAAATCTCTCAACCTTCACCTCATGCACAATCAGATTTCTTCTATCGATCTATATATCGATCCTGTGATTGAAATTTATTGTTAGTAAAACAAACAATACATATATAAGTCAAGTGAAGAAAGAATCGTCGTAAGGGAGAAAGAATCGCCCATTTATGACAAACAAAACGAATATATAAGTCAAGTGGAGAAAAAATCGCCTATTTATGGCATATTAGACAAAATGATCAATTGTGATAAATAGAAATACCACTAAAATACATCACGGAGTAAGCTCCTACAAACTTCTACCTATTAATGGAGATAAATCACCGAGTGGAGAAATAATCGCCTAAAGAGAGCTCAGATCGCCAAAACCTAGCTTACAAACTAAAAAATTCGTTTACTGGGAGAGGTGAAGGCCTGGTGAGGTATCAGGATCGGACATATAAATAACTGATATTGATATAACAGTATAAGTATCGGTTAAACAGATTCAACCGATCCTGATATGTTGTTACTGATATACAAATATTAAGATCGGACATTAGCTAAATAACCATCCCTGATAGACACACATTAGGAACGGCTGTTAATAAAGAGTTGTTCCTGATAGTTACTGACAAACAGGAACGGCTTTTTATTAACATCCGTTCCTGATGTGTGTCTATCAGGAACGGTTGTTAATAAAGAGCCGTTCCTGATAGTTCCTAGTACTATCAGGAACAGCTTGTTATTAACAGCCGTTCCTGATGTGTGTTTTCAAGGTCAGCTCCTTATTAGCAACTGTTCCTATTTGTATCAATATCATTTTTAAGCATCAACCGATCCTGATAGGGCGATACAAGTTGTACATTCTCCACTAGTGAACAAAACAACAATAACAAAATGCTAAGTCTACAATATAAAATACTACAAATCCAAACATAAACTATTACAATCCGGTCTAACATAAAATACTACGAAGCATATTCTCATATGAGAAAGACTATGGCTTACGAGTAGTGAAACTTTCTCCCGTCATCTGCGAAGGCCTGCAGCAGCACGCAACATACTCCTAAATTTGGAAGCGATAGTCTTTTACCATATTTGCATTCTTATCGATACATTTTGGGTGAATGGCTACGCCACAGAGATGACAAAAGAACATCTCCGCAATATCTTCCTTGACAAGACATGCGGGGGCACACTTCCCATTCCGGTGGAGGGTCGATATCGCCAAAGTTCTCGTCAAGAACGTTTCTAATAGTCGGATCATCTGTGGTCATGTATTCTTCAACATCTTTGGGTGGAATAAAACGAGATAAACGTCTCCTCGAGTGGGCTTCACCCGTCTAAAAATTTTTAACGTGCGGTTTCACTTCCTCCTTTTCGAAGTTCGGGTTTGGGTGTCATGGTAAGATCTACGGTTTGTTAGACAATTTATATTAATCCTAAATATTTTATAAAAAAAATTAAAAAATTAAAAAAATAAAAAAATACTTGAAAATCGCCTCTGCAATCGCCCTTTTTGCCTCGGAAATCGCCTTCTCTTTCTCTCGTTCTCTTCCTCTCTCTCTTATGGGGAGTTTGATAACGATTTGTTTTACAATACCATAACTTTTGTATATCCATACGCAAATATTTCTGAAAAATTTGTTGAAATATAAAAAAGAAATCCTTTATGTTCATACAGCGATTTATATATTTATAACCAAGATCAAGAATATAACCTACTCGCTCATCCGGACCTACTGTAATAAAAAAATTAAATATATAGATATATAGGAGTAGAACTAGGGTGAGCTGTGCTCACCAAGCCTTTTGGTGAGCACACCTCCAAAAACCGCATTTACAAAGTTCAAATAGTCGATTCGACTCTTCCAACGTGTTCTTCATATTAAAATGTGCTTGGAGACCAAATTTTACATTTTTTGGAAATTTTTTACTATTTTTTCAGTGCATTTGAAAATCAGTGTTTTTTGAATTTTTTTTTTATTTAATGAAAAGCTGTGATTTTCAAATGCACTGAAAAAATAGTAAAAAATTTCCAAAAAATGTAAAATTTGGTCTCCAAGCACATTTTAATATGAAGAACACGTTGGAAGAGTCGAATCGACTATTTGAACTTTGTAAATGCGGTTTTTGGAGGTGTGCTCACCAAAAGGCTTGGTGAGCACAGCTCACCCTAGTTCTACTCGATATATAGATAGAGAGTGTTACTGTAGCACTACTGTAGAGATACAGTAACAGGCACATCCAAAATTAAATACACAGATAGATATATAGATAGAGAGTGTTACTGTAGCACTACTGTAGAGATACAGTAACTATAGATAGAGAGTATTACTGTAGCACTACTGTAGAGATACAGTAACCGGCACATCCAAAATTAAATATTTAGATAGATATATAGATAGAGAGTGTTACTGTAGCACTACTGTAGAGATACAATAACTAATAGATAGAGAGTATTACTGTAGCACTGTTAGATATAGAGTATTACTATAGCACTACTGTAGAGATACAGTAACCGGCACATCCAAAATTAAATATACAGATAGATATATAGATAGAGAGTGTTACTGTAGCACTACTGTAGAGATACAGTAACTATAGATAGATAGTATTACTGTAGCACTGTTAGTTAGAGAGTATTACTGTAGCACTACTGTTGAGATACAGTAACTGGCACATCCAAAATTAAATATACAGATAGATATATAGATAGAGAGTGTTACTGTAACACTACTGTAGAGATACAATAACTATAGATAGAGAGTATTACTGTAGCACTGTTAGATAGATAGTATTACTGAGCACTACTGCAGAGATACAGTAACCGGCACGTCTAAAGTTAAATATATAGATAGATGTCGGCAAACACTACCATGTAACATGCCGCATCAAGGATGGTCCAACACCCAAGTGCGTACCTTAACACCTTGTTTGGATGGAGAGTAGAGGAAGGGACGGAATGGAAAGAAAAGAAAACTTTCTGTCAAATTGTGTTTGGTTGATAAAATTATGTCGAAGGTGAAGGGTATAGGAGGTGAAAGGTTTAACCTTGTATTATTATAATTAATAGAATCGGTTTCCCTCACAATTTGGGGTGTAACGGATGGAAAGAAATTTTGTTGCAAATATTTTTAGAAAAAATAGCACAAATGCTCAACCCTATATATTACATATATAATTCTCATACAAATTTTTTGTCACAAACCTACAACAACCACCGAATTTCTCATTAACATTCTAAATTTGAATCAACCAAACAAGAAATAAAACGGAAAAGAAAGTTAAATTTATTTTCTTTCATTAATCATCCAAACACAAAGAGATTAAATATATTAATCTTCCTTTCTATTCCATTCCATTCCTTCTATTCTTCACCTCCCCTTCCTTCCTCTACTCTCCATCCAAACAAGGTGTAAAAAGTGGGTCATCTTCTAGAAGAAAACTCTCTCTTTCTCTCTACTTCCGGGCCTTTTTTTAATTTGAGGTTAATCACGTGGGCCCTACTTATTGGGGGTAATTTACTAATTTATATACTTGACCTCTTGTCCTCTTCTGACCGCTTAGCTGAACCCACGTTTAGAGATATTGTATGGACCGCTCTTCTAGAAGGAAACTATTTTTGGACTAAATTGCTCAAGATTATGTTTACTAGTTCTTTAAAGTAAATAAGGATTAAATTGCTATTATAAGTTAAAAGTGACTTAAGTTATTCATGTTTAAAATAAATGGAAACTTAAATATAATTTAATTTTCTTGTTTAGTAGTACATTATGTTGATAAAAATTCTTAGAAGATTTATACATTTAAGATAACGGTTAATGAATTCAAAATAAAATTATAGTCAAATTAAATAATTAGATTATAGCAACAATAATAGTGATAACAATAATAGAAATAATAATAATGACGATGATGATGTAATTATACATGATAAACAATAATTTTAGTTGTATCCTCCGTGTTTGATAATTTAAATAAAAATTATATTTATTATTTTTCGATTTAATATATACTCGATGAAATATAGACTTGTTGAATAAAAATGCTCCAGCTATCATTAATCAATTGAACATAACACATAGAAAGTAAATGCAGCAAATGCCGAGATGCAGAAATGTCGGAGATGCCGACATTTTTATTAGTATCCAAAGATTAATAGAAATTAACTAATATACTCATATCGGCTTGGAAAGTTATAAAAATATCCGTACCGGTTACTTTTAGCCGTATCCAATTTAATTTAGTACCGGTCAAAAATTGACCGGTACCTAAATTTTTTTTTTATTATTACAATACTGGTCATTTTCTAGCCGATAGTTAATATATATATATTTTTTTTAGTATGGGCATAACTTAGTTAGCTAGAAGAAAAAGTCGTAGAAAACTCGGATTGAAGTTTGTACTCGATTTGGCTAAGATCAAACAAATGTATTTAGGTACTGGTCATTTTCTGGCCGGTATTGAATTAAATTAGATACCGGTCAGAAAATGACCGATACAGATATTTTTATAACATCCCAACGGATATGAGTATATTAATTAATTTCTGTTAAACTTTGGATATCAATTAAAATCTCGGTCGGAGATGCAAATGCCAAATGCTTGCAATTTTTCCAAGAGCAGCAAGTGAGATTGACTTCTCCCCTTATTAGGTAAAATTACGATATCTACTTCATCTTCTTTTCCAGGTTCCGCACGCAACATATGAGTTGTATTGTATTGTAGTGCCCTTTTGTTATGCGTTATGTTCCTATCCATCTAGAAATAAAAAACATCTAAAAAATTAAAAATCCACCGAACTTGACGTGACATTTTCTCCAATCGTGCTATTAGTGCAGAGCCGGAATAGAAAATCAAGATTGATCTTGATCGTTGATCTGAAATAAACGACCTAGATTATTTAGTTCTCAACTTCTCCTCACTTATAACTCCGACATTTTTATTAATATCCAAAACTAATTAAAAATTAATATTTATATTCAGAATTTCTGACTTTGTCCGGCCATATTGTACTGTAGTGCCCTTTTGTTATGCGTTATGTTCCTATCCATCTAGAAATAAAAAACATCTAAAAAATTAAAAATCCACCGAACCTTGACGTGACATTTTTCTCCAATCGTGCTATTTAGTGCAGAGCCGTAATAGAAAATCAAGATTGATCTTGACCGTTGATCTGAAATAAACGACCTAGATTATTTAGTTCTCAACTTCTCCTCACTTATAACCCCGACATTTTTATTAATAGACAAAGCTAATTAGAAACTAATATCTATGCTCATAATTTCTGACTTTTGCCAAAAATGTCCAAACCGGCCATAACATGGCCGGTTTACTCTTTTTTTGTTTTCTTTTTAGACTATGAAAAGCAAGATAATGAAATCTAACACTGAAATTTAAAATTTTTTATTTAAATTTTTTGTTAGATTACTTCTTTTGATATATAATTATCATATTTATACTAAAATACCCTAAATTACTTGAAATTACGCTGAATAACACTAAATTATGTTGAAATTACACCGCATTACGCTAAATTACGCTGAATAGGGACGATATCTCCACTGAAAAGACAAAAAACGACGACGAAACTTCAAATGGCCATAAAACGGCGCTCGAGTGTCCGATTTTAGCAAATGACAACTTTTCGGAAAGCTTGCGAAAAGACACATTCGTCCGTACCCGTTACGCCGGATTTCAAAATTCAGAATTACAGG
The DNA here is from genome assembly GCA_025461045.1 of Carex parvula. Lineage (NCBI taxonomy): Eukaryota > Viridiplantae > Streptophyta > Magnoliopsida > Poales > Cyperaceae > Carex > Carex parvula. The sequence continues at coordinate 12,285 of JAJGRW010003158.1, forward strand.
GAAGAGCCTCAAAACTTCAGTTGAAGTTTTCGATTAAGATTTTTATATCTATTAGTCAATCTAAGTAGCTCAGTAAATTAGTTACATAATGAACTTGTAGAATATCAATTTTTACTATTTTCGAAAATTTATTACTATTTTTTATGATGCATGAAAGATGGCACAAAATCGGTCTACTTTAGTGTAATTTACCGTATTTCAGCATAATTAGCGAAGTTATTATTATTTAGCGTAATTTAGTGTAATTCAACATAATTTATTGTAATATAGTGTATTTTAGTATAAATATGCTAATTATAAATCAAAAGAAGTAATCTAACAAAAAATTTAAATTTTCAGTGTTAGATTTCATTATGTTGCTCTTTATAGTGTCTCTAATAAAAAAAAAAGAGTAAACCGGCCATTTTATGGCCGGTTTGGGCGTTTTTGGCGAAAGTCGTGAATTTTGGACATAAATATTAATTTCTAATTAACTTTGGATATTAATAAAAATGTCGGCTTATAACATGTGTTGCATGGATACGGGTACGGGTACGGGTACGGGTATCGTATCAGATAAGATACGGATACGGGGATAGGATAATTTTCAAAAATCAAGAATACCATACGCCTATTATATATAATATTTATTTATTATTTTAATTATATTATTAATTCAATACTTGTATTATATAAATTAAATATCAAAATACTATAGCAAAATATATATTAAATATAATAAATACTCTCTTATAACAACAAATATAAAGTGGTCTAGTGGTAGAGGGCTATGGGTGTTAAGCCATAAAACTCCTCTTCGAATCTCCGCAGCAGCTAAAAGAAAAAAATTTGGCGCGGTGCACGGTGGACCACCTCACGTACCTTGGCGCGGTGCACTGTGAACCAAATGTATCCAGACAAATCCAGACATATTCAGACGAGTCAGAACGTATCAGAGAAAGCCGTTTCGAATATGTATCGGTATGGAATACTTGTCCGATATGGGTACGAAGTCCAATCCAAAGTATCCGACTAACGTAGCTTATAACCGAACTATTAGAGGGAAGAAACCCACTCTAAAAATCGGATTTTTTTTAAAAACCGTAAATAAAATAATTAAATCTACGAAACCAACATGATGACTGCAAGATTTACAAAAACTATCAGAACCGAGATGCCAATTCGGTTCCAACGAATTTTTTTTCTCCGGACCGAATTGGCAATTCGGTCTGGCTGTTTTTCACAGTTCCCAGCAACTTGCGTGTAATTTCGCCCGGACCGAATTGCCAATTCGGTCCAGTTTTTTTTTTTTTTTTTTTTTTTTAAGAGACAAATCTAACACTGAAATAAAATGTGATTATCTAAATAAAGTTACAACAAAGTTACAACGATCATTTTTTTCATTTTCAAAGTCCAAATCGTCGATCCAAACCGTTCAACATGATTATCTAAATAAAATGTGATTGCAGATCAAATTTTACATTTTTTTGAATTTTTTACTATTTATTAAGATGGGTACAAAATTCAATGGTCTGAATATGACTATTTTTTGTAAAATACTTAATAAATAGTAAACAAATTCAAAAAATATAAAATTTGATCTGCAAGCATATTTTATTGTGGAGATCATGTTGAACGGTTTGGATCGACGATTTGGACTTTGAAAATAAAAAAAATGGTTGTTGTAACTTGATCCCTCCTCTTTTAGTATGAATATGCTAATATATGTCAAATTTTGCTCATCTCTAATCTTAAAAAAAAAAAAAAAAAAAAAAAAAAAAAAAACTGGACCGAATTGCCAATTTGGTTCGGGCGAAATTACACGCAAGGCCACACAGAAAGTTGCTGGGAACTGTGAAAAACAGCCAGACCGAATTGCCAATTCGGTCCGGAGAAAAAAAATTCGTTGGGACCGAATTGGTATCTCGGTTCTGATGATTTTTGTAAATCTTGCAGTCATCATGTTGGTTTCGTAGATTTAATTATTTTATTTACGGTTTTTAAAAAAAATCCCTAAAAATCCACCGAACCTTGACGTGGCATCTCAGTAAGAAATGAGAAGTGAGGAAGTTTTTTTTGCTTCAAACACGCCCGTAGGCAGAGAAGTGAGGAAGTAACTTTAAAACTTACAAAGTCCATCCTTGTGGACTCCCTACTGTCCAGCTATCCAGCTTTTTTTTTGTTTTTCAAAGCCCTTAGGCAAACTGTCCTAACTCCTAACCAGCTTGGTTAGTATATATAGAGATAGAGAGTCCGGATCAGTCTATCAGATCAATATATCATACCATATCATCGCCTATGCGCAGGAATAGGCAATAGCCCCTTTTCAAATTTCATACAAATAATACAATACATGAAAATGGCACTAGATTTCGTTTCCATGGAGACAGCAGCGCTGGAAGCAGAGAGCCATCTCCTCCAACCCTACCTGGACCTGTACGGAGATGTCTTGGAGGCAGTGGTGACTCGGGTGCCAACTATTGACCTCATCCCGGCCTCACGCGTCTCCCGCGAGTGGCGTTGTGCCATCCGATCCTCTCTCTGTCGCCAACCCCGCCGCTCCCCCTGGCTTCTCCTCCGCCACCTCCGCCACTCCAGCTCTCCCATCTTCTCCCTTCACGCCTTCGATCCTTTCTCCAGCTCCTGGGTATCCGTCCCGCAAAATTCACCTTCTTCCGATAATAAATCCAACGGGACAATGGTGTTCCTTTGCGGATCCACCGGGGATCGATTGCACAGCCTCTCGATTTCTTCGATGGTTGTTTCAGAGGACCCATTTGGCACCGCATGGAGGAAGGCGACAAAGGCGCCGAAGGTGTGGAGGAAGGATGCCGTCGTGGCAGAGGTTGGCCGGTGGGTTGTCGTGGCCGGCGGCGGATGTCCGATGGTTCTGGAAGAAGGGGAAGAGGTTGGGGCTGTGGAGGTTTATGACAAACACTCAGGCGCCTGGGAGTCGGCCGAGCCGATACCGGAAGGATTCGATGGATCCACTTCTGCCACGTGGCTTTCAGTTGCGGCTTATGATGACAGGCTTTACGTGATGGAGAAGAAGACTGGCTTAGTTGGATTGTTCGATCCCAAGACCAAGAGATGGGGACCCACCTGTCAGCCGAGACCCGACCCTACCGTGCAGTCTTGGGCTGTTGTAATTGGGCATGACGATAGGCTGTTAGTGGTGGGAGTGGGCCCGGCGTGTCTTTCAACGACCAAGGTGAGGTTCTGGGAGGTTAACCGGGAGACGTTGCAGGGAGCAGATAACCAATTGGAGGAGGAGATGCCGAGGGAGATGGTAGAACGGCTGTTCCCGAGTGAAGAGGGATATGATGACACGTGGAAGACCTACTCGGTTGAGGTGTGCGGAACTGGGAGAGGCGGGTACGTGTACAATCCGTTGGAGATGCGAAACGGCGTCGTATTCTACGAGTTTGCAGAGGAAAAGGGTAAAATAGTGGGGAGGTGGGAGTGGGTCCCACTGCCAGAGAGAGTGAGAGAGTGTTGGATGGGTAGAATCGAGTTTGGGTGTAGTGCGGTCAGTTTGGATGAGCTGGCTTCTTTTTGGAAGCATTGAAACTGGCAATTGTCGTTGTCGACTTGTCGTTAGAATTTAGAATTTGTACTGGTGGTTTTATCTTATCTTTTCCTTTTCTTCATTCGCCTGTATAATGTTTTCTCAGTTCACTCGGAGTGAAATTTTGTTGTATAATCAAATCACTTCCTTTTGTTTGACAAATAATCATTTTCCTTTTTTACCATCTCTCCCAGTGAGAACTTATATCACAATAAATCTCTCTTATTTATTAAAAAATGTATTATATCTACAATAAACTCACTTGACAGTAATTGGCAAAATTTATGCAATAAAAATTAGACATATATCGTTTTCAGATTGGAATAAAGTTTTGTATAATTTAAAATTTTATTAGTGTCATTTATAATGATTTTATTTTATTTTATTTTATTTCTGATAAACAACCAAAAACGTTAAATCATATTAATCTTGATGTGCTTTTTCTAAACAATGATAATTATATTTGCTTTTTTAAGCATGAACTTCGACGTCATTTATCAAAAAAAAAAAAATATATATATATATATAGAATGGCTAATATACAAACGTTTGTTCCTGGGCTCAGGAACAAACGATTTGGTTCTCTGATTTTCAAAGTCCAAACAACAAATCTAAACGGTTAGATGTTCAATCTATATTAAAATCTACTTGGAGACCAAATTTTACATTTTTTGGAATTTTTTTACTATTTATTAAGCTGGTTTGAAAACCGCTGTTTTTCAATGCTGCAGAAATTTAATAAAAACAGCGGTTTTCAAACTAGCCTAATAAATAGTAAAAAAATTCCAAAAAATGTAAAATTTGGTCTCCAAGCACATTTTAATATAGATTGAATATCTAACGGTTTGGATCGACTGTTTGAACTTTGAAATTCGGAGAACCAAATCGTTTGTTCCTGAGCACAGGAACAAACGTTTGTATATTAGCCATTCTCTCTCTATATATATATATATTTAATTGTCTGTAAATATAAACTTTATTTGAGCCAATAATGAGAGATACTGAGAAGAAGTACTTCTACATAGCTATGATGAGGTATATTTAATAATAATTATAATGTGACCCATCATGATGATATTATTTATGGCATTAATTATTTAATTGTGATATCTTAGACAAAATTCGAATATTGAAATTTCAAATGATATTAATAGGGATGAGAAGGGAGTGGATATCCGATCCGTATTTAATTCATATTTGAAAAATTAAATATAGATATCCGATATTCGAATATACATGTGAATACAAATATAGTTTTATATTTCAATTATACGTATCCGAATAGTAAATATATATTATAATTTAATATATTATAAACAAATTAATCCACTATTATAATTCGATAAATATTATGAATTTAAGTATTTTCTAATAATATTTTTATATTTTTAATAAATTTGTGATTCGATTCACATCCATATCTCTATCCGTATTAAAAAGAAATATGAATATAGTTTACCACCGTCCGCGTCGTTTTCATCCACAAATATTATTCAATTTTAATAGTAATTTTGGGTATATGATATTATTTATTCAATGTCATCACATCATCAAACGACAAGTCTGCGCTAAGTATTCAAATGTCTTCATTTTTTGTGTCTCCACCATGCCTCCATTTTTAAAAAACTTTAATAACTCAAAATTTAAAATTTAAAAGTCAAAATAAAACCATTAGATGTGATCTATGTTATTTTCTCTATGTGCTTATAAAAAATTATGACATTTCATTTTGATTTCATGTGAATCAATAAGTTGAAAAATTACCGTCTATAAATTATCTACATTAGTACGTTTTTTACATGCTCTTGATAACAACCAAAACAAAATTGAAATGTAATAATTTTTTATACGTGCATAGATAAAATGATGTAGATCATATCCAATGGTTTTATTTTGACTTCTAAATTTTAAATTTTGAGTTACTAAAGTTTTTAAAAATAGAGGCATAGTGGAGGCACAAAAAATGTAGGCATTTGAACCCTCCTCAATTATAACACTAACATCAATAAAATTGTTTGAAACTATGGATGGCAACGAGTTGGTTCGGTCAAAGTTAGATCCTAGCTCTGCTTGTTAATTTCAGATTGAGCTGTTGCTGAGCACGTTGTACTTAGGACAGTCGAGTTAAATTTTCAGCTTGAATTCGTGACAAGCCAGTCCGAGCTGGACCTAGCTAGCTCACGAGCTAAGTAAGCATCTCTAATATTTTCTCAACCAAAATCGAATTCCCGTTACCAGTGAGTTCTTAGTCAAAAGTATACAATTTGAGTTCCTCTATCGTGTTGTTACTAGTGAATTGGTACAATTGGAAATTTATTCATACAATTATACTTTATATATTTTTGAAATGAAAGATGAAGGTCTAGCCTACCAGCTTCCTTTAAACTCCTGTTTATATTACAATAAACAGAGGATTTTCCTACTTTGTGGGTTTAGAATCCATTATACTCATATATTCATGCTTGCAACCAACATATTCGGTAAGTGAGCAAATAAAATGGAGAGACGAGCGTGGAATACAAAATTTACGAGTCAGGAGAGCTTTAGAGCAATAAAAGCTAGAACACCAGAGCGAGATTGGAGAGAAGAGACGAAACACATGGTTTTTGGCTAAAACCCTAAAACCTACACGGTGAAAAATTAATTCTCGGAGAAGGGTCCTCTAGCTTGTTAAGGGTCCGAGCTGTCTCGATCCGAGCTAGATTCTGGCTCAGCTTGTTAATTATGGACCGAACTACTGACGAGCTGACTCACTAACAGCTCGGTCTACTATCGAGCATGCTATTAACAATCGAATTAGAGACGAGTCATGAACGATCCACGAATTACGAGTTTTTTTGTCAGCCTATTTGAAACGAATAGTAAAAGGTAGATATATTGTTTGAAAATAGTATCATCGCAATCTTTTGTAAAAGTAATCTGACAAAGTAATGAAATTTTAACTTTAAAAATAGAAATAAAATCACATGATGCATTTGATATAAAATTATGAAAACATGATGTACATATATTTTGAGCAAGGCTATGATGCTCAGCATAGCGCGGAACAACATTCCGTGCAATCAATTTATATTTTTGTTTTTAATTGTTAAAGCAATCAATCTCAACCGTTAAGTAATTTTATATGTATTTGAAAATAAAATTTCATACTTTCAAATAAGTAAAATTTGATGGTATATATATATTTAAGTAAGAAAATAATAGTTTGACAGCGTGATACCATCATATACAGTTATTTATACACGGTGAGATGAGAAAATTGAGATGGCATGATTTATAGATCCAGAATAAATTTGTCGCATGTGAGGGAAAAAAATATGTTATCAATTGCTGCGTCATAATAGCTTCCAATTTGGGTGGGGCCCCCATCCAATGTTATTCTAGAAGGCTTATCTATAATGTACCTTGACAACCTTCTAGAAGACCTATTCTGGCCGTTCATTTTTTTTCAACTTTATTTTGTAATTTAATTAGTCGAAATATCTGAGAGGTGGGCCCGTACAATCCTAATGTAATATTTTATCAAAATTTATATTATTAAAAATTCTCTTGAATCCTAATGTCATGTACACGTACTGTAAGTTTCTGCAAAAATTTATAATATATTTCTCTGTCGTCTCGAAACGAAAATGACCCAAACATATTTTTTTTAGCAGGCCTGAAATAATAATACAAATAGATAACTGTTCCATATTTCTCAGCTGCAATAATTTCCAAAATATATGGTGTATAGACAGTAACAAGTTGACCCGACATTTTTATTAATATCCAACGTTAATTAGAAATTAAAAAATATATCCAGCTCGGCTGTGTTTTGATAAAAATATCCAAAGTGTCTATTTAATGGTCGGTACCTATTTTAATCCACTACCAGTCATTTAATGGAGAAGGTGAGTAGGGTGTAAAACAACAAAAAAAAAAGGAGTGCCAGCTATTAAATGGCCGGTAATGGATTAAAATAGAATGGCCGGTTTGAATATTTTTATCAAATTCCAGCCAAGCTTATTATATTTATTAATTTTTATTTAACTATGGATATTAATAAAAATGAGCAAGTTCATGACTAGCCTGCCTGGATCTGATTGGGATGTGTTTGGACCTTCTGTTTCATTGTTTCTATCAGTATGACCTCTCATTAATCCAACATTTCGTTATCTCACATTTTTCATCTTCAAAATACCTACCAATTATTTTTATTAGTTTTTCATTTGGATATATGTAAAATGTGAATTATGTAATAACTATGTGTCTATTACACGATAGTTAAGTATAAATATTTTTGCGGTTCAAAACATTAGTATGAAAGTTGGGAACGACAATATATTTGGAAGTCAAGTGCTCATTATGCATAAATAAGTGCTCAATATTCGGCCTGTTATGCATAAGTCAAGTGTGCTGCTAGCACTCACCTAATTAAACTACCAAGAAACTAATTCTGTCATTCTGATGCAATGTTTAATAGCGTTTATAGCGTTATAGCGGGAAGGTTACAAAAAAAGCTATAGCGGAAGCTATTCCAAATAGCGTTTTTTTTTTTACAAAAATTATATTATATATTTGTACTATATATTAACATTATCTAAAATTTTATAGAACAATAAATAACACCAAATTAATTAAAAAATTATAATATTCATAGTGAACTAGTACAAAAGTCCATGGTTCAAAATATCCATAATAATATCATAAACTATCGATATTTTTCTATACAAAATATCTTAAGCATTATGATTCATTATATTTTTTTTTTCTATACAAAATAAATTTTATGGATCTTTATTTAAGCCCATATAAATTGTCTAAAAAAGCCCAATATGCATAGCGCGCTACACGCTATGCGCTATAGCGGACCGCTATTACCGCTATAGCGGCCGTAGCGCAATTAGCGTATTTTCATGCCATATCTTAGCGTTTAGGGTCCAAAAACGCTATAACGGCACTATAGCGCGCTATTTAGAACACTATTCTGATGTTAAACAGGATTGGTGAGTTCTTTTATTTGAAAGACCAGTATTTGCTGTATATTTTATTATGAAACAATCAATTAATATCACAACATCTTTGCAGTATAGAAAGAATTGATTATCTAGCATCAGACCATCACTGACATATCTCTTTCGGAGAATGAAACGGTAACACAGTTGATTAGAAAAAAAAGTTCTCAAACTGTTGGATAAATGTCCCTCTCGGCTACACAGTGGTTCAAAATATCCAACTTTTTATTTTTAGAAAATAAGAAATTGATTTGTTGAAAAAGAGATTGATATTTTTTCTTTAAAAATATTAAGAATCAAGTCTAGGACATGATAAACTGAATTATTAGTTTAATCATCCTATGTTTACAACTGCATATCACTCGCGACACAAAAGATTCGAAAAGTTAGGTGACCAACTTATTGTTTAGTTAGTCCAAATTTTTAAAAATTTAGTCTCTTTCAACAACAATGCATTGATGTATCATTGTAAAAATAGATGTGGCGTCGATATTTTGAAAATCCGGGATGGACCAAATCAATGATTTGGTTACCTTCATTGTTATACAATCTGTGTTGTCAGTAGTGTACATGAGTAAACAACGGATGACCTTATCAATGATTCGGTCCATCTAGCTAGTTCTGGATCAAAATATTGATTCCATCCTTACAAAATGTTTTTTCATAAAAACGTAAATATAATTCATGAAAAATTAAATTTTTTTTCAAATAAAATATTTTGCCAAATATCAAGATAACAAAGAGAAGGGAAAAGAAAGAAACTGTCCTCACTTTAGGTAATTATCCACTCAGTGGTCTCAATATAATCCAAAGAAAGTCAAAGAAAGAGAGATTGTTGATGAGACATTTCTCCTCTTTCTCTTTGCTGCTAAAGGTGTGAATGTATTGAATTTGAATCCGAATGCTGCCTTTCTTTTCCTGAAGTTATATGTGAATTCTTTTAATTTTTTTATTTATAGAAGTGGATCCTACCGAATTTATTAAAGAAGCCATAATTGCTTTTGAAGAAAAAGGTATATGTGAATACAGACAATTGTTCCTCTAAATGTTATTTTATGAAAATTCAAAAATACTTTCTCAATGAGTTTGTGGTAGGAACCAACCAAATAATAATGGCCAATACATAAAATGAAAACATGAAATAAAATTTGACCTATACTTCACTTATATTGGGTCCACAATATTCTCAATGAGTAAGATAACTATCCTCAAATTTTCACCTCTTAAAAGTACCCTTCATATGACTTTCTATGCACCTTAGAAGACAATTCTAAAAATCATAATGCATACTTGTAAATACTCAAATATACAATCATGTAAAATTAAAATAAACATTTTTCTAAATTTCAGTTTAAGCCTATTCAGAATATATATATTTACAGCTATAATACTTATCTCCGAACATTAAAAAAACACACCTTGTTCAAATCGAAATGAACACTTGTTTTAGACCAAGTAAAAACTTATCTGAACCGAAATTAATATATTTTTATCTCAAATGTTCCAACTTGATGTTATAACCACTCTAAAATTTCGGTCACTTACGCTTTGTAATTTTTAAAAAGTTGCTTAGCTAATTAATACATGACATTTTCCTCGTAATTATCTCCAATAGATCTCTGCCCTGGACAGTGTCAGCAGTACAACCCAATTAGAAATTGCTAGATTATGAGCTTTATTTAGTAGTTATGAGGTACAACAGCTCTGACAAAATTATGACTTAATTAATTGAGGATGGTTCAAATGCCTCCATTTTTCATGCCTCCACCATGCCTCCATATTTTAAAACTTTAATAACTCAAAATTTATAACTTAAAAGTCAAAATAAAACCGTTGGATATGATCTACATCATTTTATCTATGTGCTCATAAAAAATTATCACATTTCGATTTTGTTTTTATGTGAATCAATAAGTTGAAAAATTAACGTCTAGAAATTATCCACATTAGTATGTTTCTTACAAGCTCTTGATGACAACTAAAATAAAATTGAAATATCATAATTTTTTACACGTGTATAGATAAAATGATGTAGACCATATTCAACGGTTTTATTTTTACTTTTAAGTTATAAATTTTGAGTTATTAAAATTTTAAAATATGAAGGCATGGTGGGGGCATGAAAAATGGAGGTATTTGAACCCCCTCTAATTAATTACTACAAAAATACAAAGCATAGTGGGTGGAAGTTGGTCGTTTGCAGGCCCAACAGATGTGACGTGGTAATGTTGAAAATTTCCAAATGATCAGAATAAAGAACGGAATATAACTAAAGTACTATATTGAGTGAACTTCTTATTCATATAATAGAGCAAGTTAGGATCAAGCTTAGATCCCAATCTTATTATTATATTTCGGTTCGATAAGAAATTAAGAACCAATGCTAGGTACTCATGATAGCATGGTTTGCGAGCAACTAATGCAATTATCTGTCGAGTGATGTTATTTTACTCTAAAACACATATCAGTACGTACCGTGAATTCATATTTTTATTTTTCAAATTTAAACAGTAGATATGAACTGTACAATGAGGAGGGATCAAGTTACAACAAATTTGAGTTACAACAACCACTTTTTTTCATTTTCAAAGTCCAAATCGTCAATCCAAACTGTTCAACATGATCTCCACAATAAAATGTGCTTGCAGATCAAATTTCACATTTTTTTGAATTTTTTTACTATTTATTAAGATGGGTACAAAATTCAATGGTCTGAATATGACTATTTTTTGTAAAATACTTAAGAAATAGTAAAAAAATTCAAAAAAATGTGAAATTTGATCTGCATGCACATTTTATTGTGGAGATCATGTTGAACGGTTTGGATTGACGATTTGGACTTTGAAAATGAAAAAAATGGTTGTTGTAACTTTGTTGTAACTCAAATTTGTTGTAACTTGATCCCTCTTCCTGTACAATATAATCTTCATATGAAAATATAATTCGAGATCATATTTTTTTTTTAAATATTATTACTTTATATATATGTTGAATATCACTATTTTTTAATGGTCCAAGTTTTCAAAATTAGATAATTTTTTACTTATTTTAGAAAATAGTAAAAAATAAAAAAAATATGATATTTTTATATGAAGATAATATTAAACGGTTTTAATTGACTACTTGGACTTTAAAAAAAAAAATATCTACGTAATACAGATCAGTGTGCGCTTTACAAATTACCATAACCTCACTCCTATTTGTATATTATTGGTTTCACCAACTTTTCAGACAAATTATTTTAAACAATTTCACCAATTATATTTTACAAATTTCTGAATGTTACACGAATATTTAATAATGCAGTTGTCGGAGAAACCCCACATGCATCTTTCACGCGAACACGCCTTATTTCATAAATGTTGGCACAATAACTAATTGGGATTTTATTTATTTATTTTTCTTCTTGGTACAAACAAATTCGTAGGTTTAATAATTAATTGTTTAATACCAACCGCCAAACAAGGCATATTAATATTATGATTATCAGTAGTATCAAATCTATTCTTTAGGCCGAAATTTTTATTAATATCCAAAATATTTATTTAATTTCAAAATCTACACTCTGTTTGACAAGATTTCGAAAACTGCTCAATCCGCAGATTTATTTTCCGGTTTTAGGCCGAATTACCGCAGATTTATTTCCGATTTTGGAATTCCAAAACCACAAAAAATTTGCGGTTTTGGTTTTGGAATCCCAGAACCGGGAAATAAATTTCCAGTTTTGGTTTTGGAATTCCAATACCGGAAAATAAATTCCAGTTTTTGAGTTTTTTTTTTAAAACAGTAAGTGTTCTAATTTATTTATTTTTGTATTGAAATATTAGAAATATATTATATATTTCTTTGAAAATAGATGAAATACTATATAATTAATTTATTAGAAAGATTGCGACATATAACCCAGATCAACATTTTTCAAGCCGGATTTTTCGTAGTTCTAACAAAAATTATAATATTTCTTTGTGTGTTATTGGAAAAAAATAAAAATATTTTGAATCTGATTATTGATTCCGGTTCAAAAGTCATTTTTAGATAAATACATAAAATATTGTGATCCTTTTATTTTTGAAAAAAAATATCTAACATATGACAAAAGTCACTAATGTTGGTCTCTCTTTTTTTTTATGAAAACTAATGTTGTTCTCGAATAAAACAAAATTTTTGTTAAAACCAAAGCCAAATGAATTGCGGTTTTGGGATTTCAAAATCAAAACCGCAAATTCTTTTTGCGGTTTTGGAATTCCAAAATCGCAAAATAAATTTGCTGTTTTTGGCTTTTAAACTGAAATTTTCTTTTACAGTTTGGACAGATTTCGAATTCCTCTGCATGAAATGTAGATTTTGAAATTTAATATTTTCTTTTAGAATAATTATTTTAGTACCCGCAGTTGAGTACCCGCATCGTACCCGCAGTTAATCCCTTCTCAATTAACTTTCATAACTGTAAGTGGTCCCCACAACTACCGATTAACTAATTTCCATACCTTCCAGTTTGAATTTCAAATTTCCCTTTCTCTCCGTTTCTTCCTTTTTCGAAGCTTCCGCGATTTTGAGGCAATTTAAGATCGATTTCGAGGTGATTTCAAGGTGATTTGGAGGCAATTTTGAGACGATCGTCTGGCGATTTTGAAACTAGAAGCGGGGGTTTTTCAAAAAAAGATGCGGGTACGGTTATTTAAGAAAAAATCATATATCACATATGTAGTTCATTGTATAGATATAAATACTTGTTTTGTATAGGTATAAATACTTCACAATGTTACTATTAATACTTGTAAATAAAATTACAATTTTGGAACGGTTGTATGGTCTCCTAATGTGGGTACGACGTGAGAATTTTTCATATACGTAGTTCATTGTATAGATATAAATACTTCACAATGTTACTATTAATACTTGTAAAACAAAATTATAGTTTTAGAACGGTTGTGTGGTCCCCTAATGCGGGTACGACGCGAGGATTTTTCAAAAAAAGGTGCGGGTACGGTTATTTAAGGAAAATCCATATATTATATATGTAGTTCATTGCATAGATATAAATACTTGTCTTGTATAGGTATAAATACTTCACAATGTTACTATTAGTACTTGTAAAATAAAATTACAGTTTTGGAACGGTTGCGGTCCCCACAAACAGTTATGACAGTTTAGGTGCGGGTACAGTGCGGGTACTCAAATCAGCTTCCTTTTTTTTATATTAATAAAAATTTCGGCCACATGGATGTGCTTACCTTCGTACAAACATGCCCCCAATTTATATTACTTTTCTTTCGGATTCAAACAACATAAACTGGTAAGGTCATTGGGCCCCATTTTAATGAATTCGTATCCACTGAAGTTTTTATGTTATTGCACAAATAATTCGGACCGTCGAATCCACATTGACACGAATATTGTTGATTTTGTAAGTTCTGAGGAGATTAAAATTGAATTTATTGAACCACTTAATTTTTACACAAATCCTATTCTATTTCTATTACATGCTCAACGGTTATATTTTTGTACTGTTGGCTTGGCACTATTCCTATTTGTGTTATTTGTCCAACTCTATTCCTTTAATACTTGATTAATTCTAACTCCTCGATCTATGATGAAAGGCTGAGATCGTTCCTATTCCATCATATTATTTTTAACTAATATTAAAGAGATCATGTGCACTACATGTTTGGGCCAGATTGAGTTAGATTCTGATTTGATGGTCCATATTTAAAACTCAAAATATGAGGTAACGCAGAGGATACAGACTATTTTAATTACAAATTTTGCTCACTGGTGATACTGGTATCTGTGATTTTTTTTTCTTAAATGAAAGGTAGAGATCTAGCCCACCATCTTCTTTCAAACTCTATTTATATTACAGAGGATTTTCCCACTTAGTAGATTTCGATAATCTCCACATGAAAATCATGTGTCTTTCCCACTATATCAAAGGCTGATTCTTCTGGTATCTGTGACTTGCTACGCCAATATCTCAATCCAGCTGAGAATTTTCTTACAAGCAAATATTCTTAGTATGGCAGCAATTAATTAGTCCTTATAAACGGTCTAAAATACTAGACAATGCTTAGATGAAAGATGATGCTTAGTATGGCAGCAATTAATTAAATATCCAAACGCCCCCTCCCTGCTGATTAGCACATAACAACTCAAAATACTAACTCAAAAAGCTACCATCTGTCAATGAAAGATGATCACTGGTTTTTCTAATAGTAGACAATGCTTAGATGAAATCGTAGTATCATACCAGTTTTACCAAATCATACTAGTTTAAAAAAAAAAAAAAAAAAAAAAAAAACCATACGGTAATCCTCCTCTTACAGAATGAGTCCTTCCTTATCTAGTCAAACAACAATGCTTTATTGGCACATTATTGAAGAGATTAATACATGACTTATTCCCTGTAATTTCATCTATCAGCGACCGTGTCAGTTTCAATGTAGGCACGAGATTATTATTATTTTTTTTAGTATAAGCTCGCGGGTAAACACATCCTTTGCAAACTTTAAAACTCCAACTCAAGTTCTTGCTGGAATTTGATCTCTAGATCTCCATCAGAGGAGGCAATACCATAATAGGTAACAGTTAGTCAGGATTTTCATCAGGAAAAAATAAATAAATAAAGTATCATACGCAAATCAGGGCAAGAACATACAACTAATGGTGCCATACTCAAACTGGTAGCATAAACAAAACATACTGGTAACATTTAACAATATCCGTTCCAAAAAGAATCACACGTAGTAACTGGGGTAAAAAATAATATTAAAGAATTGTGAAAAGATAAACCGAATATAAAACTTGGTCAGCTGGGATAAGAGCCACTGGTACACATAGTAACATAGTAACAAGATTGGTGAGTAATTCATGAATTAGTTGCCCCTATTCATTTAAATATGGGCCTTACTTTTGTTGTCTTTTGTATTTATAAATGCCGTATTGAGCCTTCCGATTATAATTATTATTTTCGATTTCAAACTAACTCGTATTGGGCTTATTTTTCTCCCAAATCCGGTTTTAAATTCTAAGCGAAAGATACCATCGCAAAGTCGCAATGACTAGTATCCGTTGAAATGGGCTGAATATTGCAAAAGGTGATTAAAACATGATTACACCCCAGCTGTAAAAAATGATTTGTATTAATATTCCTGGATTCTACCATTGTATTAATATAAAAATAAGGGCATAACCCCTATTCTTTTTGTTAAAAATGGTAATTAACTATACAGCTCATCATGCTTATCTCCTGACTTAGTGTCTCTATATAAATACCAGAATATCTCTTTTAATCAAATTTAAAGCAAACAAAACCTAGTAATAAAATGGCTTTCAAAAAATCTGTGCTTCTTTTTGGTCTTGTTCTTGTCTCACTTCTCGTTATTGCCACATCAGATGGTACTCTCTTGTCTTGCATTATGATATTCATTTTTTTTTACATTTTTTTACCCTTTGTGTATGCCTTATAACTTAATATATACCATTTGACTGTCTTGAAAATTCCTTTGTCAACATCAATAATTCATACAATATTACTGACCTGATTTATGACTGATGCATATTTATGTTACATTATATGTCCTTTTGATAGATGACCATTGCCACTATGTGGGGAGGTGCCTCACCAAGGCGGACTGTTCAGCGCAGTGCAAGCGAGAGTTTTACTATCCGACTGCTGTGATATGCATCCCTGATCTGAATTACACCGGTTGTAATCCCCAACCTAAAACTTGTTGCTGTATCAAGAGTTAAATCAATTTATGGTTAGCATATTATGACTTGTTTGTTGCTGCTAATGGAGAAGAAGCTGCTTTCCTGATTACATATTAATAATTGTTGTCTTATTATAACCCAGGTTTTTTGTAACTTAGCATGGATAATCAATTATAATAATTTCAGTTATGAGATTTCTGCTTGTTCCATTTCATGTAATTGCATGTCTATATCAAATGTTTAGTTCCTTCTAATTTAAACACAACAGGATGCTACTTCTCGAGAATTTCACAGGAGTAATTTATGAATTCAGTGTTTATTGACAAAAGTGTTTGATTAACGACTAATCATAGCAGCAGTGGCGTAGCCAGAATTTGATTCAGGGGTGGGCAAAAAAATTCAACAAATACGAAATTCAACTAAAATATTGGAAGTTCTAATAACTTGTACTTTACCGGTAAAAAAATTACTAATAGCAAATTCAAAGATTCTAAAAATTAGGATTACCAGTAAACAAAAAATTACCAATCACCAATCACCAGTAAGCAAAAAATTCTGAACAAACATTGAGTTTCTGAAATGTATCACTGTAAATTTTTGTTTAGCAAGCGCTCAGGCCACTGTCGCATGAAATCTTGAATTAAATGAAAAAAAAATGCAATACATTGTTTAACCTTTCGATCTGAAAACAAAGAACAATTGCTTTTTTTTTTTCTTTTATAATTTAAGTTCTTTGAATTTTATCTTACTCTAAATGTATCATCTCTGAAATATATCATCGTCAGAGACTCTTGACAAAGCATCTTCATACATACATGATCCAACAAAATAACGAATTACAGCAGCATAGGCATGTAATAAGGTCATGGTGCCATTTAATTGGGCAACTAGTTCACAATTATGACAAACAGGTTGCTGTTGTATTGCATACATTGGATTCGAGGTTTGTGAGAGGTATAAGCTTTGAGGAATCAGTAAATTGTTATGGCTTGCCTCGCTCTGTGAAATTATTTGCAGTTTTAATAGAATCATTTTCTGGTGGAAAATTGAACACACAAATTCAGTGCCTGATTGGTAGCATGATATATATATTGTTAGATTTAGAGACGTCTAATTACAATAATTAAGTTGGACATACGTGCATTATGATAATGATATCAAATACTGTCGCAAGATTACAATTATATAATGATTAAAATATGCCAAACAATGTGATTAATTAAGTCATGGCATTATACGTATTTCACTAAGGTTTGGATACAAATACATATAGAATAATGTTAATCAATTATAATTGTTAATGGACCGATTGTAGTTGATTAAAATAATAGCAGTGATAAATTTAGGGTAAATAAGGAAATTAGAATTTTTTCTGATTTATTTCAGTTTTCTCTGAAAAATGCTATTTTCAGCATTTTGTGGTTCCGATTTAGCCCGAAATTTTTAGAAAAAAGATATAAACCGACCTGCACAAGTTTTCACATCTTTTGGCAAACTTGTTTCACAAGTTTTAGCTATTTATTACTGCAGAAATTCGCTTGATAGAGGAGCAATTTACTTGCATATGAATAATAAAACAAAATTCAAAATCCAGGGTTGGACAGCTGCCCACCCCTGGTACACTGTAGCTCCGCCCCTGCATAGCAGTCTTCTGATTGTTTGATCAGATCGAAATCCTGAATAATCAATCAGACTCGATGAGATCTCATGTATTTTGGTAGCAGACTTTCAATTAAATTCAATATCATCTCATGATTTAAAAGCTCGGGTGCACATTTCAAAATTAATTATATCTCTTTAGACTTTATAAAAGCTCGTGCTAGCTTCTTAATTGTCCCAAATATATATATATATATATATATATATATAGAGAGAGAGAGAGAGAGAGGCTAATATCAAAACGTTTGTTTCTAGCCCTTTGGTGCTACCAAGTTGTTTTCCGATTTCCAAATTTCAAACAATTGATCCAAACCGTTAGATATTCAATCTATATTAAAATGTGCTTGAAGACCAAATTTTACATTTTTTTGAACTTTTTTACTATTGATTAAGATGGTTTGAAAATCGCTGTTTTGAAGTATTTTTCAACACCATTGAAAATAGCAATTTTCAAACCATCTTAATAAATAGTAAAAAAATAAAAAAAATGTAAAATTTGATCTCTAAGCACATTTTAATATAGATTGAACATCTAACGGTTTGAATCGACTGTTTGAACTTTGAAAATCGGAAAACAACTTGGTAGCACCAAAGGGCTAGAAACAAACGTTTTTGATATTAGCCACTCTGTGTGTGTGTGTGTGTGTGTGTGTGTGTGTGTGTGTGTATATAGATAGGCTATGGTGAGTTGTGAAGTAAAACGTTGTTTTACTTCACGCCATATTTTCATTTTGAAAATTCAAACAACCGATCCGAACCGTTCAACTTTTTCTAAATATTGAAATGTGCTTGGAGACTAAATTTTACATTTTTTGGAATTTTTTTACTATTTATTAAGCCACTTTGAAATCGCTGATCCACTGTGAACAGTAAAAAACAGTAAAATTTTCTGGACCATCGGATCAGCGATTTTCAAAGTGGCTTAATAAATAGTAAAAAAAATTTCAAAAAATATAAAATTTAGTCTCCAAGTACATTTCAATATAGAGAACATGTTGAGCGGTTCGGATCGGTTGTTTGGATTTTCAAAATAAAAATATGAGCATGAAGTAAAAATGACATCTTACTTCACAACTCACCATAGCCCAGCTCTATATATATATATATATAGAGTAAGGCTACGGTGCTTTGCAAAGTAAATGGCCTGTTTTACTTCGCATTTGTGTCCGTTGGATGTGCTTTAATAGCCGTGCAGATCATCAGATTAGATTTCAATTTTTCGGAACTGGACTCTCCAGTTGAGAGCAAAATCCCCCAGCCCCCTCCCCAGTCCGAGGCCTCTCCTCTCCCTCTCCCTCTCTCTCTCGCGAAAACCCTAAACCCGCCTATCGCCTATCTCCCAGTCCGACCCCTCTCCTCTCATCTCCCTCTTCAGCGACGCTCTCCCCAGTCCCGACCCCTCTCCTCTCCCTCTCCAGACTTCGACAGAGCTCCAGACCTCGACAGAGGGAGAGGAGCTCCTTCTGGTACAGAGTCGTAGCATTTTGTTTGGCAACACCTGGTTCTTCATCTCCCCAAAGTCTTCTTTGAGCGTTGCTATTTTTTTATCTCTAAACGATATGGTAAGCTACTGGTACGGTAGGATCTGTATCAGGTGTTCAAGGAGTTGAATTGGTCTGCTATTTTTTGCTTAGAGATCAAATTGTTGTAATTTCTTAGTAAGTCAGGGTGTAGTTTTGTTGTATCAGTACTAGCCGTGAGTAATACCCTCACTGCATTTTTTTTCAGGTTTGCACATTCAGTCTGGTACTGAAGAATGCCTCTTCATTGCTTGATGACAAGGATCCTGTTAAGTTAAAGGCTGAGGCTGACCTTAATCAGCTCATCAGGTAATATATTTCTTTTCTTTACTTCACTTCAAATGTGTTTTAAGGGTGGCTATCAGCCTCATTCATTGTACCTGACATGCTGATTTGCTTTTTTGTGTCATCCAAAACCAAACCCAATGCAACATGTATAAAAGAAGTAATTTATTTATGCATCAGTTTATGAGTTAGATGTAGATAACTATATGTGTATTTATTAAACGAGTAGCTAAAATGCTTTTGAAAACTTCTCTCAGAATAGAATTGCTAGAGTATGCTTCTACAGATCATAATATTTGTCTTCTTGCATCAACTAGATTTTCAATACTCATAATATTTGTTATAGTAATGTGTTTAAATTGTTATTATGCAGATCATTCTCAGATATTGGAAGCCTTATGGAAACTAGCAATTTTGAACTATCTTCTGATAAGTTAGTCACTGAGGCTCATTTCATGATACTTAGTTAAGAGCGTAAAAAATTCACTCGAGCTGAAAATCAAGTTCTTGGTGGAAGAGATGGGGAGGCAGGTGGCAGAGGCAGCAGAGTATCCCCAGTTTTGCGGGCATGGATTGAAGAAGAGTTTGGAGGGTTGTGTATCAGAGTTAGTGAAATTAAATATATATGAAAATAAAGGAATGCACTACAGATCTGAAGGGTTGTAATTTGTAAACCATTTATATTTTTTGTAGTATAAAGGAATGCACTAAGGAATGCATTATTCTTTTTTTTACTGAATGCTTGCTTACCATATACTGGTATTGCTCACAAGTCTATTTTTTTTATGAATGTTTCAGCATAATGTGCAAATCTTTGTTCATAGTAAGTTCATCTATATGTTTATATAGATGTTTTAATCTTTGTTCTAATCAAATCTGTGTTTTTATGTTCTGGTCAACTTTCAGTTGACTTTTTTTCCTTTATTTTTCCAGATCTAGATTAGTTTGGTTATTTCTCTTAATCTGTTCCTTAAAACTGCAAAAATGAAAAATAGTTGCATCTAAATGTGTTCCGTAAGTTATATGAATATCAAGATCAGAATCAAAAGTAATAGAAAATTATGATTTTTTGTGTGAAAAGGACAACAATGCCCTTGAACTTGCATTTCATTGATGATTAACAAACGGTTAAGGTTTTGAACTAAAACCTGTTACAAAACATGTTAACTGCACTCTTGAGCCACCACAAAAAAACTTCTGCAGAAAAGTAAAACAGAAAGAAAACCATAACATAAAAATTGAACTAAGAAACAAAAAAAAAAAAGCAAATATAAGAACCCAAATGAATCATAACCACCAAAGTAAAAGTGAAACAATTTTTTTTTCTAATCGGAACCAAAGGAGAATCCACTCAGCTTGCACTTCTTCTACCAGCACTACTAGTTCTTTATTCTGATCTCTGAAAATCCTCGCGCACTGCTACCTCCAAAAGACAAATTGTGCTATCAATATTATTCTTCTTGTTCCTTCTTTGCCCCTGTGCATTCATGATTAATTCGCTCACATTATACTGAAATTGGTGAAGCTTTTTAATATCATCGAGTAGAAGCTTTTTAGGGTTTGACATTTTGAGAACAAATACACCACTGATTCCTCTTCTTGTTTACACATCACACTTCTATAGTAAGTGCAATACTAGTTATCAGCTAAAAACAAATATAACTATATAACAGCCAATACTAGTTATCAGCTAAAACCAGTTCCAGTTTCCCAATATTGATTCAGGTCTACACGTACTGACCCATACAGGAAGATCTTAGTCGAGCCCGGTGGGGTAAGAATGAGCATTCATTAAAATATTAAACAAATAATATTTGAAAGGGTAATTTTATTACCTGCGTGTTGTTCTTAACACTCATCATGAGCACAGATAGTAGGCCTGTGCTGAATTCCTCTTCTTCCTTTTTCCAGCATGACACAACAAAAGAAGGTTAGTACATATTACTATTGCAAACTATTGTCTATGTATTCCTGCAGTGCAATTTAGATGAGCAACCAACTATAACAATGTTTACAAAAAGCTATTGGATATTCTCAGTCCTATT
>JAJGRW010003159.1:0-38991 GCA_025461045.1 Carex parvula
TACGATTTTTTTTTTTTTTTTGGTCAAACTGCCTAGGCATGTATTTATTAAGCACATACTATAGTATATAAAAAAAAAAAAATCATTCTAGGTACAACATGCACTATAGAGCATAAGCTGAGACAGAATTAGACAACAAGTACATTCAGCTATAAACAACTAAAAATGCACAAGGGGTATGTGCTTGATTGTAATGAGATGAGCTTAGTGATTGTTTCCTCTGTGCGTATATTTGTGTTCATTCTGGCGACTACATGTCTAACCGTATCGAATCTCATTGGCACGAAACATCTTCGCTCTCCAAGTTGATACCGCTCAGAGGTATGTGCAACAGAAAAGGCAGGATCAAACCGGATCGGAAACTGAATCAACCGAACAAGGACAGTCACCATTCAAAGGTCTCAATTGGGAACTGCATCAATCGAATGGGACAGACATCTCAAAATGATACCATCAGAAAAAGAGGATGAAGAGCCGCCAGAGTAGTAGCCTATTAAGGAGCTTGAACTGTGCCTCCTCAGCTAATTTTATTTTTTCTTAATATGTTGTATTTTTATTTAGGCAGTTGTGTTGGAATTAATTTCTAATTAACATATATGGCTTATATATGTAATATAAATAATATTGAATAATATACTGTCAAATATCTAATTAAACCCGTTATGAAGTGATCAAAAAGTATTATTTATCGGGTTCAATATGTGTCATGAGAAGTGTGGCCTTTAATGTGTAGAATGCGTATTAATAACTTTATGATTTAGTGATGGTCTAATATATAAAGTTTATAAATAATACAATCATGCTATTGGTCTCTGGGGAACACAATTAATATGGCAATGTTCGTATGCGGCTAGTGAATTAATTTGACAATAGCCAGCATTCTAAATGAGTACCAATGCTTTATGCACGACCTAACGACAACAGAAGTGCTCGATGTTTCATTGCAAAAACATCAGCAACGCATCGATGTTTTAGCACTACCCTGCTTAATTGCCAATGCTAAGTCTAATAAAACATCAGCGACGCACCGATGTTTTTTTAGCACTACCCGGCTAATAAAACATCGATGTTTCATTGCAAAAACATCGATGATGCACCGATACATGCAACCGATGTAACACACGCATCCAACCAAATGCATTTGTTTGATCTTAGCCAAACCGAGTGCAAACTTCAATCCGAGTTTCCTACGACTTTTTCTTCTAGCCAACTATGCTATGTTCATCTCTAAACAAAAAAAAGATATTTAGGTACCGGCCATTTTTCGGCCGGTACTGAATTAAATTGGACATCGGTCAGAAAATGACCGATACGGATATTTTTATAATTTTCTAGCGGATATGGATATATTAATTAATTTCTATTAAACTTTGGATATTAATAAAAATGTCGGGGAGATCCCTGTTTATGTTTATGTCCACAAAATAATAAAATAATTAATACTCAGATCTGAGAGGAGATCCCGCAAGTTGCCCACATGGGAACAGTTTTATGCCCAATATCCAAATGTCTACAAAACAAAAACAATAATATGTCATGTATGTATTCTATTCAGCTAAAAAATAATTACGAGGACATTTTCGTCACATTACATTTCCAACGGCTTTATATTCGACCTGTGCGGGTGCGGCTCTCTGTGCAGTCTGCTGTCTGCCTCGACCTCGAGTTGAGGAATGAATTCTCCAGATGAGAGAGAGATACGTGTACCACTGTACCCTCAGATTCGGGGATTTCTGACGATATGATTTCAATATTATTGCCCTTCAAATTTCGTATATTTAACGGGCTGCCATCATAAATTCTAAATTACCACAATACCCTGTACCTTCCAGCGGTCCACTTTCAAGTTCCATCCATCCGAAATTTTTATTAAGGGAAATTTTCCACTGTACCCATCAAAACTTTTAAAATAATTAATTTTACGTGAAAACACCATAATATTCAATATCCTTTTAGTTATTTTATAAATTAAATTGACACATATACCCTTCCATTAAAATAGAGGTGTCCATTAAATTTGTATCTAATGTTTCATGTCTTCTTCCTTCTGGTGTTTCTCAGTCCACCTCTCTCTCCCCTCCTCCTTGTTCTCCTTTTTTCTTTAACAGTCTTGCTTTTGTCTTTCTCGATCCTCTCTAATTTTCCCTTCTCTTTCTCCATCAATGTTCAAGGGCATTTACTGTACTGAACTCAAGTGAGGTATCCAGATAGCATGAGGTATCCTTTGGTACTAGTTGTTATTGATAATGGTACCATTTTAGAACCTCCTTACTGTTTTGCTTATGGTACATAACTTATTATGGTAAGGATCAACTTGTGATGCATTCTTGAGCACATTTTTTAGTTCTTACTATTTGCTTTTAGTGGGAGTAGGGCGCAGGCTGTAGATGCATTTGCATCTGCTATATTTGGCACACTATCTCCGGCCACGTATCCTTCTACCTAGGAGGCCGATCCATAGGAGTGTTGTACACAGTCGGTGATCCCGGAGGAGCTTCCATGGGTCTGTCGTACAGTCATCTTTCCAGGAGGAGGATCCATGGGCGGCTGGTGCAGTGTCGGAGATCCAGGAACCGATGCATGTGGATGATGATGAGGAGGTTCAGTTGGGGTATCAGCTGCAGCCCAGGAACTGTCGTCCACCTGCTAGGTTGGATCTCTCTGGTCGACACCGTCGTTGATACGTCCCTTCCCAAAGGGGTCGGGCCGTACTTGGACTCGGTCCAGTAAGGTGCAGGCACGTTCTGTTCCTGAGAAGCAGGCCGTGCGGAGATTGGCTGCTGAGTGCGCAGCCGTCCCTCCTCAGGCGAAGCGGATCGAACTGGCGGGCACGCGGGGTGTCGGAGGGGTATTAACGCTCTAACCCTTTTTAATACCTCTCCAGAATGTGATAAATGCGATCCCCTTTTCCTGGGGGGTTCTTTGCCTTATATATAGGGTGCCCTACTGTAGCAGGGTCTTGTCAGCATTAATGACAAAGACCCGCATACTGTTGAGGGTGTCCGCATATTAGGCTATAAAGTCCGCGCAGTATGTTTCAAGCCGAACAGCGAGGTCGTGTGTCGACCTTCTTAGGCTGTTCGGCGTGTTAGGCTTTGAGCCCTGTTTTGTTTGGTTCCGAGCGGGCCCTTAGGAGGGGTCCGAGTCTCAGTTTGTGCTTGGCCTCAGGCTGGCCCCGGGAAGGGGTCCGATGCCCAGGCTGTTTTTAGTCTCGGGTTGGCCCTAGGAGAGGGTCCGAGTCTCAGTTTGTGCTTGGCCTCAGGCTGGCCCCGGGAAGGGGTCCGATGCCCAGGCTGTTTTAGTCTCGGGTTGGCCCTAGGAGAGGGTCCGAGTCTCAGTTTGTGCTTGGCCTCAGGCTGGCCCCGGGAAGGGGTCCGATGCCCAGGCTGTTTTTAGTCTCGGGTTGGCCCTAGGAGAGGGTCCGAATCCCGAGTAATTTCTGACCTCGGGTTGGCCCCGGGAGGAGGTCCGAATCCCGAGTAATTTTTGGGCCGTGGCCTATTTTGGGCCTGTTTGCTGTGAACTTTAAATCTGGAGATGTTTAGTTGGGCCAGGCCTGGGCCTTTTAAGGGCCATTGGTATATGGGCCTATCAGTCGTCATTAGGTTTTTTATATTTTTTTTTAGTTAGATAGATTTGTAGTATTTTATATTTAGATTGTTATATTTCATATTTAGATTGTTAGATTTTATATTGTAGGCTTATCATTTAGATTATTTAGTTTTGTTGTTTATTTAGTCGAACAAAACTAATTTACATTAAACAAAATTATAACAAATAAAATTACAATAAAATTATAAAAAAATATAAAAATTTATAACAAATAAAACTATAATCGTCAATTGTAAAATTATAACCGTAAATTAAAAATTATAGCAAAATTTTAACATGAATATAGTAATACAACATTATTTAAAAAAATATTATATACCAAACCGCCCCACTGGAGGGCGGTTTGGTCTTCAGCTGACCTCATTGAGGGGCGGTTTGGTATTAGAATCTGACCGCCCAAACATGAGGGGTTAAAGCGTTTTGAAATTATTTTCAGGTGGAGAGCAGATTTGCTATTTTTTTTGAATATTAATAAAAATTTCGGTCCATCCACTTCAATTACGTCATCGCCAATTAATTTGGCAAGAAATATTAACTTTAGTATTTTGCTATGGTTGTTTCTTTTTAGCAAATATAGAAACTGATGAGCAATAAATGTATGAATGGAAAATATATTGCACATTCCACTAAAAAAATAAAATATTAATGAAAGATGTATTATGGGTTACTCAAGTGGGTTTTAATTTCAGTGCTGTATTATGGTCTCTATTAGATTTAGATTTAGCGAAGCAAACATATAGACGTTTATCTTTTGTCAGTGATATATAATTAAGGGGGAATCGGTTATATACCCATCAAAAGTTTTGAATTTGGATATTTACTCATATTTGAGGTAAATTTTGAATAGAATATGGGCAAATATTCAAATTCAAATTTTTTGATGGGTATATAACCGATTCTCTCTATAATTAATGTGTCTAAAATTGTGAATCATGACTTAGTTGGTCAGTCACAGTCATCATTGATTTTATGAATCTAAAATCTAAGAGGACAGTTTTAGAAGAGTTGATTGGCGACAAAAGTCGTGATTCTCATTCATTCATTCACTGCATGGCCATGGACGGTGGTGCCTTTGCTTGCTTCAAGACGCGCGTACCGAATGAACAGGGAAAGGAATTCCATTCCTATCCTCTGCATTAACGCAACGCAACGTGCGTTAGTAGATCTGGACCGCCCCATTGAGATCAGCACTTATTAAACCGAAATTTTTATTAATAGAAAATAAAATAAAATAATATCGATATTGAAGAATGATTTGGCGGAAATTCGAGATCTAACAAAGACGTTATGGACTATCATGGCCAGATTAGCACCTAACTACCTGCATTAGTATAACAAAAATACGGACTGAAAAAAAAAAATCAGGCCGTCGTGGTCCATAACGTCCAGCTACAGTGATTTTTTTTTTTTCAAAAAATCGCACACTGAAGTAAACAAGCAAAAAAAAAAACACTGTAGTTGGACGTTATGGACCATAACGTCCAGCTACAGTATTTTTTGTTAATTAGAGATCATTAGTGATCGATTATGGACCATAACGTTCAGCTACAGTGCCCTTGACGTTATGGACCATAACGTCTTTGTTAAGTCTCGAATTTTCGTCAAATCGTTATTCAATGTCAATATTATTTTATTTTTTTTCTTTTAATAAAAATTTCGGCTTATTAAAGGACCCCGAGCTGAATTGATTCTGATCCTGATTAGACAGCCGAGATGCAATAAAATATAAAAGATGTGGCTGGCATGTATATTTATATTTTTATATATAAATAAATAAAGACATTTGAATCCTTCTTATATATTTACTCTATTTTTATATATAAAATATAAAAGATGTGGCTGGCAATTGGCATGTATACCTAAAGTAGATGTAGCATTTTGATACAATGGGCTCGTTGAGGAAACGCTCAAATGATAGTTCGTTCGATTTGGATGGACATCATATAAACATAAATTATGATCGACCGGCCGGCTCCGGTGACAATGTCAAATGACCTCTTTATCTATTTGCAATTTGCAAAGTGGACTGGAAACAGACGAGACGACTCCCGGTTTTCTTTCGGTTGAAAATCGCATGACGAAAATGCCCTCAAAGTTGTACATTTGTAATTATTATTTCTGAATATTATTTGTTTGAACTTTGAAAAGGGAAGTTGCGTAGTTGCGCGTTTACAAAGAGGGTCTCCTCCTCCTCTCCGCCTCCGCGCTTCGGTTTTTTTTATATCTATATCTATGTGCCTCCATTTCTAGGAGAGCCAAAAAGGGGGGTTCAGTTCATAAAAAGATAAAAAGACTTCTTTTAGCCTCTCGATTCGCCTCTCACTCTCACTCTGAGCTCCAGTGCACAAAATCTCGACCTTTCCCGATTTCTAATCCACCTCCTTCCGTTTTTCGCTCCCATTGGATCCATCTCGTGTTTGTATATTCACAACCTTTTCCTCAGAGCGCGCCAAGTGCGGGTTTCACTGGATTTTGATTTTTTTTTTAAAGAAAAAAAAAATTAATACATTTTTCAAACTCTGTGATTTCATCTCGGGCCTATTCATCTCAGATAGTTCTCTATCAGATTCTGACAAGTATCGGCTCTGTCTTTCTCGATTTCGCACTACTGATATCAGCAGACAAGTTACAGTATTTGTTAATTGGAGATGAGCAATTTCAGATTCCTGTTGTGGTTTTTCCTTATTGGCATATCAAATCAAAACTTGTCCTTTGTGGAATCGCTTGGGATGAATTGGGGCACAATGGCAACACACCCGTTGCCCCCAAAAATCGTGGTGCAACTGCTCAAAGACAATGGGATTCAAAAGGTGAAGCTTTTCGATGCTGATTTCGCGACAATGAGTGCTCTTGCAGGGAGTGGGATCGAGGTAATGCTGGCTATACCAAACAACATGCTTGCCACAATGAACGATTACAAGGCTGCTAAGAAATGGGTTGATCGGAACGTCACCAGGTACAATTTTGACGGAGGAGTCAATATCAAGTAAGTATCAACCAATTTTTTCTCTTTATATCTATTTATTGATGCTTTTGGTTTTATGGCGATTGGGTATGGAATAAGCACTGGGGGAAATAGCATTTAGAATCCGAAACGGATATATCTTGTTTAACACTAATTAGCTTATGTAACAGTATCCGGTCTCCGGTGGTGTGGTACTAGGAGAATTGTTGTGCAATATATATCACTTTACCTCATTTAACCAACATTTAAATTTCAGCTGTTGACTTATATTATCCACTGTGGTAACTCTATTTTTATATGCTCGCAATGCCTTCAGGAAAAGGATAAAACCAAAACCATTTTTTTATCTTTGTTGAGCCATGTTTATCTGGCATTATTATTTTTTCTTCTTCTTCCAGCTTTATGTACTTGTGACTAGGGACTAAAAGGGGGCATTGATTTTTCTACTAAATACATGCCTAAAAACTCTAAACAGGACACAGTGATTTACTAGAACAAAATAATGATGTAATATTAGTAGAGTACAAATGAAAAACGGTTTCAGTCATGGAAAGGTGGCACCTTACAATGGAAAAAAGGAATATAACACCTCCAAAAATTACATCTTATGATTTCCTTTTTTTGTTCCACTTCTTGGTAGGTATGTGGCAGTGGGAAACGAGCCATTCCTCTCATCATACAATGGCTCATTTGTGAACATAACATTTCCCGCCTTAAAGAACATCCAGAGCGCGCTGAACGATGCAGGGTTGGGAGACAAGATCAAGGCAACGGTTCCGATGAATGCTGACGTGTATGATGGCGCTCTGCCATCAGCTGGCCACTTTCGCAATGACACCTCCAGCCAAATGACTCAGATAACGCAGTTTTTGAGCCAGAACAATGCACCTTTTACTGTCAATATATACCCGTTTCTGAGTCTGTATTTGAACGAGGGCTTCCCAATTGATTATGCATTCTTTGATGGTATGTCAGAGCTCTTTCTTTATCTTACAAATACAATTACCAGGGTTTAAGCCTTGATTGTTAATCAAGCCACGCCAAAACTTGAAAAAAATAAGAAAAATAATGCTAAAGTGAATCACGGTGTTTACTGTCTGAAAGCCAATGCTGCTCTGATAATTTTTCCAACAATTTACCCTACTTTGCAAATTACACGTAACAGTTTCTCATGCAACAATGCAACTATAACCCACAAATATTCAGATGCAATTACCACACCGACAATTAGATCTGTGATGTGATAAACCATGGTTCTGTCTCATATTGCCCCTAGTGAAAATTTTCAAAAAGCAACCAAGCAAAAAGAATTGAGATCTGTAGTGCATAGATCAGCTGGCTCGGAATTCGCATCCTCTGAGATATCTCAACTTTTGCGTGTTTTTCTGGAAAATCTCTACCGTTCAAATACGTTCTGCACGAATCTCAGAGCACAAATAATACTGCCCCTGTGCTATCCCCGAATAGGCACCGGACACATCGGTCACGCAAAAATTGAGATATATCAGAGGATACGCACTCGCTGCCTCGTGTATATTACCTATGGTACATTCCAATACTATCACCAGTCTTGAACCTGACTGCTACAGCCTACAGCATCTTACCTGGCAGTTCAATAAACCTTGGTTCATTTTCCCTTTCTAGTCCTATTATATTAGTTCATACCTAACTAAAATAACTTCCCTTTTTCCTCTGAATACATAGGTACCAGCAACCCGGTAGTTGATGGCCCGATTAGTTACACTAATGTGTTTGACGCCAACTTTGACACACTGGTCTCGGCCTTAAAAACAGTTGGTGCCGGCAATTTACCGATAATTGTTGGCGAGGTTGGATGGCCCA
Organism: Carex parvula; assembly: GCA_025461045.1. Lineage (NCBI taxonomy): Eukaryota > Viridiplantae > Streptophyta > Magnoliopsida > Poales > Cyperaceae > Carex > Carex parvula. The sequence continues at coordinate 8,420 of JAJGRW010003159.1, forward strand.
CAGATGGTGACAAGCATGCCACATCAGCATATGCACAGCGCTTCTTCAAGGGTCTCCTTCCCCGCCTTTCTTCAAATACTGGCACACCTCTTCGTCCCAACCAATATATAGAGATATACCTCTTCGGCCTAATTGATGAAGACGCCAAGAGTATCGCTCCTGGTGCTTTTGAACGTCATTGGGGCATTTTAAAGTATGACGGCCAACCCAAATTTCAGATGGATTTAACAGGTCAAAACAAGCCTGTGACGCTTATACCGGCCCAAGGAGTTGAGTATCTCTCAAAGACCTGGTGCGTCATGGACCCCAATGGGAAGGACATGGACAAAATTGGAGATGACATCAGCTGGGCATGTACTTATTCCGACTGCACCGCTTTGGGTTACGGATCCACTTGCAACGGGATGGATGCGAATGGCAATGCATCATATGCATTTAATATGTATTTTCAAGTGCAGAATCAGATTGATGAGAGTTGTGATTTTGGAGGGAAGGCTATGACCACCACACAAGATCCGTCAACAGCTGCGTGCAATTTCACCATACAGATTGAGGCTGCACCCTTCGGTTCAGCAAGTGAAAGAGCGCCGCACAGGATCATGATGATTCTGGTGGCATTATTTTTGGTGCTTTTCTTTGTTTAGTTAGACTGTATGTAAAGGCCTTTTTGTTTTATTCAATTTGTATGGAAGGTTGTATGTTTTAATTGGATTGAAATTTTGAGCCAGTAAAAATGATATTTTGTATCTGGGTTGGTTGGCATGCTTGTGTACATTTTCCTTCATATTTGTTATATAGGAGAAAGAGTAGAACCTTATATCTCATGCCTTGGAGCTGCCTAGTTCGAACTATAATACTTTTTTGCTAATTTTATTAGTTCATGTCAAGCATAAAATAGTAAAGTCCAAATAATAAAATACATGACCTGGATTATTCATGTCAAGTTAACTCTTCTTCTTTTAAGCCATCCAGGTTATGCATGACCTGGATGAATAAAATTTATCTTCTCTTTGAAAAATATATGAGAGAAGGGATCCCAACTCTTATGTATTAAATATTTTAGAATTTTAAAAGATATTTTGGAAAAGAAGTCTGATGTGTTTGTTCTTACTTGTTGGGTATAAAACTGATTGCAAAAATTCAAAATTTCTGATCAGATTTTTAGAAAAAGGCAACGTCTGCCACCAACCTTTGTACTACTGATAAACATCAATTATATATTACACGTCTTGTCTTCAAGTACTAATTATAAGAATGTCACATGTCAACAATATAATAATTATGAGAGAAGTGAAAGAGCATATAGCCATATACCCTGTCGGGGGGTGGCTCAGCAGGACAATATGCATGGCCAGCAACCTACAAGGCAAAAGATACATAGAATAAGTTAACCAATAAATTAACTCTGTTATCTGTAATATACAACTTTATTATAATCAATAAAATTCATAATAATATTTCTTGTAATTGATAATAAACTTAAAGCAAAGGGTGGTAACAAGCAGTTACTCCCAGTGCTTAACTTTTATCAAGACCTTACAAACACTCAGTTGAGAACCTGCATTCATTCTAGTTGAGAAACTCGCCCGAAGGATTTCTAGTTGTCGAAACACTTGCCGGAAGGATGTCACTCTTCTTGCTGTGATAGGTGATGACGCCAGTAGTGGTTGAGATGAACCAATAACACAAGATCTTGTTCTACCTACTCTGTGTGTAGAGAAAGAGAAAGAAAGAAGAACGCAGGCCAACGAGCAGAAATTACCCAAAAAAAAAAAAAACACACACACACACAAATAGAAGAAGCACATAATGCTCCTAGAAGGTATAATAGAACAATGATATCTAAGCTTCATGACTTGTATTACCTGAAATTGGGTTTAAAGATGGAATTAGAGGATGAAGAATTGAAGATGTGATGTGAGTCAGGTCATAGACGGCTTTGGCGGGATAGAGCACCGAGCAATAAGCAGCACAAGGTGCAGTGGCTGGGAGAAACAAAGAGATAGAGAGAGGAAGTACCTGTACCTAATTAATTAAGATGCCTCTTGAGAGCTCGCAAGAGAGATGGAGGAGAGCGCCCAAGGGGAGGAGCGAGAGGGCAAAGAAATGGTCGACTAAATTGAAATGGGAGGTGCTATTCTTACTTTTACTTAGCGCACAATTTGAACTTTAGCGCTAAGTTTCTTAAATTTCCGTTTTACCCTTAACTCTCTCTCCAACTTAATTAATTAGAAAACGAAGAAGACAGTTAAGTAAATAAAACAATTTTGTCTTCACCTTTCTTAAGAAGCAATAAAAAAAATTAATAAAAAAACACCAATAAAGAAAAGCAAAAGAACTAAGAATTAAATCCTTCCTGATTTGTCAATACTCAATAGGTGTGTTTAGCATTTTGATTTAGCACCATAAGATAAGACCTCAGTGTGGCAGAGCTCATCCGATTTATTTAATGTTGAGACTTGAGAGAGGAACCAAACCAAACCAAATGGCTTTAGCATGAGGACAGGGTGCTGCAGTTGCACTGAGGAATAATAGGATGTGGGTGCTCAACTATTTGAAAGGAGCGCAATGCCACAATTTTCAGGAATAAAACTCGGCCACCGGAGCAATTGACTTGAGTGGATAAGTCAAAAGGAGACATCGAAAACAAGTGAGAGAAAAGGTACAATAGATGCAGAGTTTCCATATTCTTCAACGCGCATAAACAAGCTCGGAAAGGCTTGTGAAGAGAGATCATTTATCAAGAAAGACCCTTTCACAAGATATGATTATCGATTTATCATTTTATGAAAAGCCAAACTCTTCCAGACACAATCTTAGTCTTACATTTTTGCAACAGAGGAACATCAGACCCAACAGTACATTGCGCAATTGAGCGGCATTGTTCAAATACTACAGTCGATGCACATAATATAAGCAAAATTCAAATTCGACAGAAAAATAACCACAAGGCATACCTACATTGACAAATGTATATTCTCGTATAGAGCTACATATGATTACAGGATTGGGTCATGCATTTACCTCAGCGCAACAAATATCCCTGAAAAACCTGGCCTCATATGCCATACTAACTCAAAAAAAAATACATTTGTTAGAAAAACCTGCTAAAAGAACCTAACTACACTAAAGGAAGGATGACAAAGCATGTCTTTCATCCATGCAAGTTAGAAAACAAAAGGAAGAAATAAAAATGTGCCGTGAAGGTATCAAGTTTTACTTAGCTGCGTACCAATTCTGTGCACACTTAGCATCTACAGATAGGTCAACCTTTAGGAAATTTGTACCATAGAATGGCTTGGACATGCAATCTACGACTATGGATTTGGCCAGATCAGCAGATTCTGTGGGTCCTTCCAATATAACCTCATCGTGCACCTGGCCCAAAAACAAGATTTTAGCTTTTGTTTCACATGATTCCACTTAGCAAGGATCAACAGCGTAATTATGGAACCAACAATAAATGATGATCAATAAACAAAAACAGAGATAAAACCTGCAATAGGAGTTTCCACCCTAGCTCCTTCAGACGAACATCCCTATCTATTTCGAGCATTGCACACATGGCAACATCTGCTGCACTGCCCTGTTAATAACAATTAAAGATAATCACATCACAAATTCCTTGTTTTTAAGAATGAAGTCATGAACCATTATTTTCTCAAGTCATGGTCTTTGCATGAACATTAAGGTAACCATATACCAAACTGAACATCAAAACAACCCACTTCTACCATTTTGTCTAAACATACCCTTTTTTTATGTAACATAACTATTTTAAAGAATGCTTTTTGCCTTCCTTAGAATCCAGCAACCATTAGAAACAAGTCAGTGCTAATATAGGACTGAGATGTAAAGAATTCAAAACCAAATACCTCGTCAAGTATAAATTAATGCTTCTATTGGACCAAGATAACATAAATAAAAGAACCAACTTTAGGAATCAAACTGGTTAATTAAGAGCTAGCCCAAAACAAGAATAATAGAACATAATTTAACAATCATAAATATCGTTACATATGACTCCGGCCATACCTGTACAGGAGTATTGATGGCAGCACGCTCAATGTGACCCCGCTGAGCTGCACTGACTTGGTACATGGAAGGAAAGCGGCGGGCCCGGCCCAGCAGAGTGTACACACATCGTTCTTCCGCTGCTTGCCTCTTTCGCTTTTGTTGCCACATCAGCACTTCCTGCCTTTCTCTGTACCACAATTTAACTGTTTCCTTTGCTTCCTTCAGGGAAACCTACAGTAAGCAAATAAATGGGAAATATTATAAGGCTGATTAGACACCAAACAAACCAGAGGGAAAAAAGAAACAGAAGACAAAAATTATTACGAACCTCCACCAATAACATTCTGGCTCAGTAGTACTGTTGGTACGTGCTCATTAAACGTACAAACCTACTACGGCACCTGAATGAATTGGTACTAAAATGAAATGACATGCTATCTGCTATTGGTACAGATGTATTAAAGAATTAATAATTATGCAAGAGGGAGGTACCTTCCAATCCCGAGCAAGCCCCATGGGTGTCTTCCCATAAGCAATGGAGAAATTGAGCATCTTTGCCTTCCTTCTCTCGGAACCAAAAGCATCCTTGAAATAATCAAAAAAAAAAAAAAGTTGAATTTGCTATGCTTGAGATTGTAAATTTGTCAGTGCTATTAATGGAACTGGTGGGAAAAAATATTACCCCGTTTTTTTTTTAAAAAAAATGGAGGTCAAATTGTACTTCTAAGAAGGGTTAAAGTTGACAGCTGCAGTCAAGTGTTTCCAAAAAAAATAAAAGGGTTAAAGTTAAAAGGGTGAACAGAACTGTGGTCAACAAAGCAAGTTAAAGGCTAAAACTGCCTGTGCAATTTGAGCATTATATTTTTTCCAAATTGCACCCACTACATCTAATTTTTTTCTTTTTTTTTTTCCTACTTTCAGAGAAAAATCCACTTCCTCTTATTTACAACCGAACACTCTTCACTGGTACAAGCTAAGGCCAGGCCAAACAGCTATAACTAACTCTGATTACCATATGAAGGGGCAGATTACTCAAAATTTCAGGGAAGATCCTTTTTCACCACACAAATCTAAGGATTTAAATTTTTTCTCAAAATATGTGTACTAGTTGAAAAGATAAGAAATATGGAGAGCATTTACAAAAAAGAATATAATGATGGGTGCATTTTGCAAAAGATTCACTTTAATAAAATAAAGACTTTATATACCACTAAAAAAAGAAAAAGATAATCAACAATTTGTAGATCAGTAATTCCAATTCTTGTAAGGGTGATGTCCCGTATTAAAATCTAAGGGAGGACAAGACATATGCTGATGCGGTATGGATACAGCGATACAACATGTTCAAAATCTAGGATAGGATATGCACATACATATTATAGTTTTTATTATTTTTATTTTACTTGTGAAATAAATATGCTCTGACATAAAATATACAACCTTATTTTTTGAAAAATAATGAAATATTAAAAAAAATATGGTTAAATAAACTTTTGTTTTTTTTTTAAATTATATACATAATACCGGACAGATGGATGAAATGAGCAATTGCTTACAAATAATGCAAGGCATATTTAATGAAAATATCAATATATTTTTCTATTTAAGAAATCCAGATGCAAAGAGTATTATTAATCTTATTTTCAGAAAACTGTCATTAATAAAGTGCAAGTGAATTTGTTATTTATTTATTCACCATGATATTTATTCATTTCCTTCGTATTTAGCTGAAATAAAAAATTAAAAAGAAAAAAAATACAACTTTCAGCATAGCATAACAGAAAGGGAAAAGATTGATTACCAGTTCGAACCACTATTTAACTAGTTCCATTGGGAGTTGGGACAGGTGTAAAACTTTTGCTGTGCTCTGAACTTCTATTTAACAGGAAAGAGGGTTCCAACTCATGCGCCAGCAAATGGACACCTCTCTGTACTGTCGAGGTTTCTTTGTGATGGCGTTTATATTGAGTGTGTTTCCAGTCAAATCTTGACCGAATCCGCTGGTCCAATAAAATTAAAATATCTGGCATATCCAATATGCATTGCATGCGAACGGACAGATAGCATTTCAAAGTATCGGTGCAGCATGACGTAGAGCAAAATTGTGTAAAAAGTCAACATCAATAAATGAATTCTACCTTTAATAGAGGAACTGGAGGCTTCTCCTGACCAGGCTGAGGATGCCACTCAAGGATCACCCGTTCCTCTTCAACTGCCTTGCGAATATGATCATACATATTCATAGCTGTTCTAGAATGAAAATCGCCCCCCGCTTCAAAAGCATCTAGCATACTTTGACAACCTGCCAGGTGTGCCAAGATCCTAAGCTCCAGCTGTCATGTAAATTACCCATTACTAGTCAACAGCACTAATTCAAAATGGAATATTGTGAAACACACAATATTCTGCTGCACTTGGCAAAAACAATCTACTTATCATATTTGCAAAGGCAGCGAATATGAGTTTTGGCAAATAATGCCACTGTTAGATTAGGACAATTACAAAGTAATGTTCGGTTAAATCTTGAAATTGTAATGCTATCTTCAATGAGCTACCTTTTATTTGTGAAAATACATAGAAAAGAAAAACAGTTTTGGATGTCGGCTCTCGTGGTTGTACAAACATGCACAAATATGTCAGGAAGTACAAAGTCAAAGTATGAGAAAATGAGAGAAATTCAGGCACTTCATCAAGCCAAACAGATATCGAGGATCACCATCACACAAGATGAACCAGCATTTTAACTTGTCCTAGCTTGGCACAAGGTTTAATGGTCATCTTTCCTTTGGGTGGGCATTCAGCGCACAGTTAACAACGACCAAAGGCGCAACAAGGAAAAACTAGAAAAGGGAAATACAGTCTGAAACCCAAGATGGTATTGATACTGCATTGGTTGTTTTAGTCTGGTTATACATCTGAATTACTGCATAAACTAAAAAAACAATCAAGGTAACGAGTACTCCACTGTCATAATATTTGGTGTCACAAATTTCCTCAACCTTTCTCCATATTAGTTTGGTTTCAAAACTCAAGCGCAATGGATATGCACCATCATTACAAGTACAGGCAATGCATGTGTGCCGATATTTATAAATTTGTAAAAGTGTCATTTTGTAAGAGATAAGCTTACAAGTCTATACACTAATATTTCTTGACCATAATCACGTTAGTGGGTTGCATGCCAGCTCTATTGATTTGTTACAGAACAATCACTAGAATTTAGAAAGTTTGGAAGTTTACAGTCACTCTTAGTGTAGGAAAATATCGTTAAGATTATGTGTTTGGGTAACTCATGGCACAAAAAACCTGAGGCAGAAATGCTCTCTAAAAGTACATACCTGCCCATAATCAGCCACAATAAGAGACTTTCCAGGTGCTGCAATAAAAGCCTGACGAATCTTATACCTATCCTTCTCTAATGCTGGCTGATTCTGAGTCATCAAAAAAAAAAAATCATTAACTCAGCAGAAGGCATGAGAAGATATTGAAAATTTACTGTATTGGTAATAAGTAAAAGTAGCAGGAAACCTGTAGATTTGGGGCCCTTGCTGATAACCGCCCTGTCTCGGTGTTGATATTTAGTGAACAATGTATCCTCCCATTCTGACATGATATATGATCTCCCTATTTAACAGAACAAGTTATATTGATCAAATATTATAATACTTTTAGAATGGTGGAACAAAAGTAAAAAGGAGCTCCCACAATAATATGGAAAAACCGTCAGGCATGTTTCACATACCCAACACGAATAGTTACAGGCTCAACCATATCTAGCATTCAAGATTAAAAGTTACATAGTAATTATAGTGTCACAAAAATTCAAAATGCGTATGATGCAATTTGTCTGGCATACTCAAATCCCTTTGGTTGTCTCACTTATTTTCAATCTGTCAAGCATTTTAGAATGAACAGAATGCAAGATAACAAAAATTGAAGTTAAAGAGGGGAAGTGAGAGGGATAGTTAAAAGAAACAATAAAGAGTTGAAAAAATATTTTTGTGCTAAAAAAATCAACTACACAGTTATACAATTTTTCCATAAGCAGGAAGCAGATAATTCTGATTTTCGAAGACTTAGCTCCACTAGGTTATTGTAAAAAGGAAAAAGAAAAAAGAATAGTTATCTCAGCTCAGAATCCAGCATACCTGTAAGGGAAGGATAAAATTGGAAATCAACGAATCAATTGAACACATTTCACAAAGGGCCGCAATGGCATGGCATGCTTCCTTCCCCTTCTTCCCCCCACCAAAAGCATCATATGCTGCGCCATACATAGACCTTCCAGAATCCTCATCCTCATCATTTACACCACCCATCTCAACCTCACCATCCTCGCCACTTTCTTCTTCATCAAGTGTATAGATGAGCTCAGTAGGGATTTTCCCAGCCAGTGATTTCAAGGCACTACCACTCACCGAAGGCCAGCCACTGGCAGTAAAGGATTCTGTTTGCATGTTCTCTACAAGACTGCAGAGAGTTATGTTTCGGTTTTTTAGAGGGGCCTTTTTACCGTTTTCAATCACGTTTTCAGTGTTCGGGATTTTAAATGTCCGGCATCGTGGCAATGTCTCATCAGGATTTTTGCTGCCAAAAGTTTAGACCAGAAACTTTTTAGAAGAAAACGGAAAGATAGGGAACAAGAAATAATGAACAAACTAAATAGTCATCAAAGTTTATATATCATCCTTATAATTAGGTGTTATTTCCGAACTTCCTCATTAGTAATGATAACGAAAAATGTAATCTTTTCAATGAAGCAATCTAAGGGAGTAATGTCTAGCACAACTACTTCAATTCTATCTGTTGCAAAACTAGGCTAAAGTGAAGGAAGAGTCAAAATGATATTTAACGACTCTTATAGACCAAATGATGCATTTCAAACTTCAGGGCCAAATGAAGAGCTGTTTCGAACTAAAGGAACTTTTTAACTCTATTCATCACAAATTAATTTGTCACGTACTTATTTTGGACTCCACCAAAGAGGAGTTGACGAATTTGTGCATCACTTCCCACATTCATATGCCTAGCATCTGCACAATAACTGGAAGCCCAGTCCCTAAACTTATCAGCTGCCATTTTCTGCTCAGCAATGGCAACCTTCTCTATCTCTGACAGGTAGGCCCGGTCAACCAGCATTCCTTCAGTCTCCATTTTTACTAAAAGTGCACCAAATGGAGACCAGTACTCCCTATAAAAGTCGTACATTGTCCCTTTACATGACCCTTCAAGGACCCACTTCATCTTCTCCAACTTCCCTTTCAAGCTTTCATAAAGCCTCAGAGTACTTATCGAATCAAGTGCGGAATAACTAACCCAGAGTTCTCTTTCTTCCCTTTGTAAGGTTTCAACCGAGTCCATTGTGACTAGCTTTCCCTCAGAGCCATCTTTTTTAATTTTCTTCTTGCCAAAAATGGATTTCATTGAGATTTTGCCTATGTTCAGTGCAGATTTGGGGAAGGAATGAGTGCCTGACATGACTCTTGAGTCACCACTGAGTGCCTCAAGAGAATAGCCACCATCAAGCCTTCTAGAAGAATCCCAAAGCCGCGCCATGTGCATTGTATCAGCATGAAATCCAGAGAGATTTATGCCGTAGTTCTCTATTATATGACTGTCAAAACTGTAATTATGCCAAACCTACAAAAAAGTAGTGGGAATATATAGAAATAAGATTCTCATAAGCAAGCCAAGAAGAAAACAATCAAAATGCTCCTTATTTATTTGTAGATCAAGCAAATTTTTTTATAACTAGCTTATATAAATAAGGCAAGATCCAGATCTTTTAGGGTCAATTTGCAGTACTTAGGAAAAAAAGTACCCAGAATTAAAGTATACATACATACATACATACATACATACATACATACATACATATGATCCCTTTTTATCACATTATCCAACGATTGGAGCTACTTGGACATATTTACTAGTTGTAACTTAAAAAATGTAGGGTACTGTTAGAAACCATGACAAACTAGCTAAGAACAAAGATGAAATAATAGAATAACCTTTTTAATCAAAGGGTCTTCAAAGAAAGGCACAAATTCTTTTAAAACATCTCTTTCCCCATCAAGCACATCAACCCAAATGCAAGGTTTTCCATTTCCAAAATCAGCTTGCATGTCAGAATTGTGTGAATATATACTAAAGCATATTAGCTCTCCATGATTAACAGGTGTCTCTTGCTTCACATCGATCTTGGCTACCTACATTGCGATTTATGTTAATAACAGCCAATAATTAGGCGCAGATTCAGCGTACCTCTATATATTCCATACACCGATTTTGTATAGTACCTTTCTCGATTGAAATATATTGGCTACTTTTTACTTGTTTAAATTTTGGCACTTCTATCAGCTATCTGAACAATTTTGGCTCATGCAGATCTACGGTGTTGAACTTTGATTCTGTTGAGGTTGTGTCCAGTGCAATGTTGAACTATTATGTGCTAGCTGGTAATGTCAGCATAAGTTTGACTGTCAGCTAATTAATTTATATCTTTTTGTTCTGTTTCTTTGCCAAGCTTGAGGAGCATAAATTCGTTATTAGTAGGGTTCAACTAGAACTGATACACTCAGACTTGGATACAACTTAATTGCACTTATCTTGAGGTTAATAGAACAACTGATGGTTGATTAGGCTAAATTTAAACAATATTGCATATCAGGCTTGATTTGGTTTTGGTTGCATAATTGACAGCTGATTAAGCTCACATTGAACAATAGGAACTTAACCATTGCTTAAATATGCCCCATTTAAACCTGATTGCTGAATAAAGGATGAATTGCATCTTAATTGCACGTTGACAGTTATTGCTTTAAAAGTTGCAGACGTAAACCTGTGGTTGTATATCCTCACCAATGTTACCAACATGTTTCAAACTAAACAGACCTAGATGCTTGGTCAAAGATAAAAGCTATTTGATGAAATAATAGTAATGAGCCGGGATGCTGATAATTTAACGAGTAAACATTGAGAAACATTGCGAAGAGAAATAAGTGGAAGTCTCGAACTAACAAGGGTTTGCTTTAAGGTTAATTGTACTCAACTCAAATCTAGTTGCAAGATTGGCTTAATTGAAATGTTTAAAATTGACTTGCCTCTGTATCGCAGCCATGTATAAAATTTCTGTACTTTGTTGTAAGCAATTGAACAACCCTCTTTGCCTCTTCTATATTATCGACCACTAACACCTCATTATATACCTGCCGAAGCCTCTCACTTGCATCCTTTGGCTTCTTTCCAAAACTTTCTTGACTGGCCTTACTAGAATTAAGCTGCCTTACAGGTGCATCTTTGCTCTCTTCAGTCTCTTTATCCATGACATGGGTTCTTAGTGATCCATTAGACACATTAATGTTCTTAAGACCCTGGTGAATATTGCTCTCTTCAGTCTCTTTATCTGTGACATGGGTTCTTAGTGATCCATTAGACCAATTAATGTTCTTAAGACCATGGGGAATATTGCTCTCTTCAGTCTCTTTATCCATGACATGGGTTCTTAGTGATTCATTAGACCCGTTAATGTTCTTAAGACCCTGGTGAATATTGCTCTCTTCAGTATCTTTATCCATGACATGGGTTCTTAGTGATCCATTAGACCCGTTAATGTTCTTAAGACCCTGGTGAATATTGCTCTCTTCAGTATCTTTATCCATGACATGGGTTCTTAGTGATCCATTAGACCCGTTAATGTTCTCAAGACCCTGGTTCATATTCACCGGAAGTTCTTCAACAGTGCTTTTACTTAATTGATGTTGAAGTTTTAGCCAATTGAGTTTGTTTGTCTCTTCGACCCAGAGTTGCTTCATAGTTGTAGCTTTGTCATGATTAGCAGATAATTTGGGATTCCTTGAACTGTCCCAAATTCCAATTTCAGAATTGTTGCTCTGCGCTCGAAGCTGCTGGTATGGTTCACACCTGTTAGTGGAGAAGTAGCAACAGTTCAGAATAACTACTGCTGCCTGTTACTAAAGATAATGGATCGAGCTCCAAATAAGCTATATATTACATTTGTTCATTGGGCCCAAAAAAACCACAAAACAAATGGGATGTACTTAAACACATGACCAGAAGAATACTCGCACATACAACGGACAGCTTTAAATCCCGAAAACACTATCTAATCTTTAAAAAAAAAAAGTGTTAAGAGGGTATCCATGTATGCTGAGTACCAAAACATGCAGTATACAAAAGCATATGATGGACCTAAACAAAAGGTATACAGGTGGCGGCTAAAATTTTTCTCTCTGCATTCAATCAGTTAAACATAGGCCATTTTGAGTCTGACCACACCACTACTAACCTAACCGGTCAAATACCACTCGTAGGAGTAGAGGACAGAGTACGAGTAAAGTAGTAAATGTGCAGATTTACCTGGAGCGATTGGTGAGAGGCTTGAACAGAAAGGAGGAGGCAGAGAAAGAGCGGTGAAGAGAGGAGGCAAACCAAAGAGAGGAAGAAGAGCAGGAGGAAGCGCCTCCCCGTGCGGAGGCCGACGGATGCGCCATGGAACCGCTTGGCATAGCGGAGCGCTTTCCAGAGGAATCTCCGACTTTGTTATCCCCTTGCCGCTAGTCGTCGGTGACTTGAGAGGGAGAGGGAGAGGGAGAGGGAGAAGAGGGTTTGGGGTTTTGGGGACGGGGGTGAACTGGAAAGAAAACAAGCTTTTTGTGGAAAGATAAAATAAACAAATTTATTTTGCCTTTGTCTTGGCCTCTGCCTTTGCCACCACCAGAAAAAACAAAAAAACAAATGGGGGAAAGCCGCAAAGGGCGATTGCCTTTGTTTAATCGTATTCGTATCATCGTACGATTACAGAAAATATTCTGGTCTCTCTTCTCGTTAAAATCTTCTAAAATTCTAAATTGAAAATCGAGTAGGGTTAAAATGCAGCAATGTTGTTGTGCTTTAATCATGCTTCATGTTTTTTTTTTCTGTTTTTGAAGTTCGAATAATCGATCCGAACCGCTCAATATGATCTTTGTATTAATATGTACTTGGAGATCAAATTTTATATTTTTTGGAATTTTTTTACTAATTTGTTAGATAGGTACAAAATCACTGTTTTCAGAATATTCTAGACTATCTAAAACAGTGATTTTGTACATATCTAAAAAAATAGTAAACAAATTTAAAAAAATATAAAATTTTGTCTCCAAGCACATTTTAATATCCTCAATTAAATAAAAAATGTCCACTTTTTTTTAGATGCCCCGCCAGAAATTCTGACGATCCTAAAGGAAAATTGGCCCTGAGCTATATAAGCTTGTTTTCTCTCTTCTCTCACTCATAATTTACTCAAACCCAACGGAAGAGAAAAAGAGAAAGAGGAGACGGTTTTGGAGGTGAAAACCGACGATTTTTGGTAATTTATTTTATTTCAAACTCAAATTGATATATTACTTATAAAAAGTTACCATTTAACAAATATAGTTTGTTGACAAAAAATGCTCATTGCACTACATTGTAATAGAAAGTTTAAAAAATGAGTAGTCCCAATACATCAAAGATCCCAAATATAAGATACAACATTTGACGAAGTCAAGTATCTTATTTACAGTGAGACTGGTATTGACCCATACCAGTATGGATTAGAATTGTGTACTCAGATAGACATAGGAAAGGGTACCAAATGTTAAACATTGCACGGTATTGTTTTCCGGATCACATTTTTTTCATTCAAACTTAATTTGATCCGATGATCCTACACCTAGTCTACATAAAAAGTAGACTCCTCGAACTTTCATTTAAACATTCACTCAAGTTCCTGTGTTTCTTTTTTTTTTTTTTTTTTTTTGAATATCTATTTGGATAATAGGTTTTAAGAGTTCCAACTATCAAATTTTTATGAATATTTAAACTTAACTTTTTTTTAAGGTGTAATTTCTTTCTCAGCTGTCTAGATGATTTTTTTTATATTTTATGATTGATTGATTATCGTGCAGTGTTAATGCTCGTAAAAGTATAATATAAAGAGCAATCATTTGTTATTAATCGATGGTTTTTACAAATTTACTTGGAGCGGATGCAAAATTTCTGTAAAAAAGGATAAAAATCGAATTCAAATAGTTTAGATTCAAATCTATTAACTAATCGATATATAAGAAACAATCAATATAATAAAAAATAACACAATTCTTATGCATGTATTGTTTTTTTAAAAGAAAAGCAAAAACTAAAATACAAAGGTTTAATAAAAAAATAATGACTAAATTAAAGATATGAGCTAGGCCCAAGAGCAATTTGCGCAAATCAATAAGTTAAAGATGAGCCAATTGCTGGATACCTGAATCAATAAAAAAAACGGCGCTATGTTTGTTTGCTTTTTTTGGTGCCGTTAGTTTTGAATTTTTCTTGCTTGTATGGAAACTTAAATTGTAACCAAAAAAAAAAAACTTAAAACTTAATTGTTTGGTTTCAGAGGGAAAATAATTTTTAGAGAAGGACAAACAAAAACTAAGTCCGTAGTTTTCTACTAAATTTTAAAATCTAGAAGGTACAGTTCCCCCTCTGGGTCTTACTGGGTCCGCCCTTTTTGGTCAGAGAACCAATAATTACGTGTCTATATACGTAATATTCTATTCTTAACGCGCCTAAAAGCTTGTAAATTATACATCTAATTTTGTTTTGTCCTTGTACAGAAGATATGTATTCTATTATTACTATGCATGCATTAATACTGACATCAAATTATCGTAAAATCTAATTAATTAGTTGCACAGCGATTAACTTAACAGTGTTCCTTCCTCCACCAAGCATGCACGTGTTGGATTTTATGGTACTTAAGGCAGCGGAATTTCAAAATTTTTGACAAGAAAAGTACCAAAAGAGATCATCATGTGTGATTGAAATCAAACCAAAATTAATTTCCAAATCATTAAACATCATACATTTAGTTCTTGTCTCCAAACAAGAAAGGAAGGTCCTTGAGATGTAGGGTTGTAGCCTCCACCTCCTTGTTGATGCTAATGGTGGTTGATGTCTTGCAGCGCCTTGGTGGTTGATGTGTGCGTGACCTAGAATGCCTTGCACCAAGATAAGACTCCAAAGTAGAAGTCATCCACGGTATCCACCAAGAAATTAATCAGAAACCAAATGTTCCTCTTGCTAGCGAGTACTAACTTGGTTGCTCCTTAATCCCTTTTCTTCAAGAGAACTAGATCTTGATCTTTTAGGGTTTATGATTTCTCAACACATGAGATATGAAACAAGAGAGAAAGAGAGAGTTCTTGGCAGAACCTTTTCTCTAAAAACGAAATCACACTCAAAAGGAATGAGAGGGAAAATATATATAGCAAATGAGGAATGTGAATTCAGTTTTCAAAACTAACCACACGTTCTCCCACATTTTTTATCATGATCTAATTCGAATTTGGCTTCCCTCCAGAAGACAAAGTTCTAGATCTTACTCTTACCTTTCCAGAAAGATATAGAACTCTCAAAACTGACTTCAGATGAGGGAGATATGATCAAAATAAGAAACGTGTGCGGCAGTTTTCAGAACATGGCGGTCCAGAATAACTGCCACGTTCTACCATATTTTTTACCACGATTTAATTCGATTTTGGCTTTCCTCCAGAGAGGCAAAGTTCTAGATCTTTCTCTTACCTTTCCAGAAATATATAGAACACTCAAAACCGACTTTGTATGAGAGAGATATGGTCAAAATAAGAAACACTGCGCAGCAGTTTTCAGAAAACGTGGTAGTTATTAAGAAAACAATTCACAAACATGGGGCCACAATTAACAACAGTCATTGGACTTTGTTTATTGGGCCAAGTTCTATTTTTTCTTATTTGAATTAATACAATTAATCTAATTAATTGTAGTATCATATAATTATTTCAAATAATTATATTTCTCATGTTCTGGTCGAGAAACTAATTTATTTATCATGTCATACATGTCAAATAAATTAAGGAGCATTTCTAATTAACTTCTTATTGGTGTGACCCTGTGGGATCTATGTCAAATGGCAATGGAATCTGAAACTCCTTTCGATTCCATAAACTACAAGCGGCACCTAGCAATATGCATTGTAGTTACCAAAATAACACAGATGATAAGTACCATACTGTATCACGATCCCTAAGCAACAATTGCCTCGTGTCAATTCCATGTCTCATGATATCATGAGTAGATCCAAGGTAGGAATGTGTCATCCTTGCAAATCTACTCGTTTCTTGATTCCGAAATAATTCAGTAATTATGATTAACTCCTTAATCATATGTGTACATACTTGTATTATTTCATCAAGGGGCCCAGTGATATCATCACTCATTTATATGAGGGACATTGGTATTCTTGATAAATACTATCCCTCCACATGAGAGATACATACTGAGATAGAATCTGTATAACTGCCAGTTACTAACAGCGTTGGATAATACCCACGAATATGTATTCTCATGTGAGAGAAACAATCATCTCATACCTTAGAATTCAAGACACAAATAAAACATTAATGACACAAACACAATCCATATTAAATGTTTTATTTTGATCACGTCCAAT
Source organism: Carex parvula (assembly GCA_025461045.1). NCBI lineage: Eukaryota > Viridiplantae > Streptophyta > Magnoliopsida > Poales > Cyperaceae > Carex > Carex parvula. Next base: position 24,957 of record JAJGRW010003159.1, read on the forward strand.
CCCCTGATCTCCATCAGGTATCCATTTGATTAGATTGACAACCCCTTGTCACATGATCTGCAGAACATGATCATCATCTAATCCAAATGCTAATCTTATGCTGGTAATTAATGTTCCTTGTTAATTACCAAGACTAGGGACACTTTAGAGTATTTATTAACTCCTGTATAGAGTTCCACAATTCCAGGTCCTCAACCCGAATGATCTATAAGTAATAAAATACTCAAGGAACAAAATGATAAATATATCATCCAATTACATGAACGAAACTTAGAAAATAATCATCCTATGATTGGCTTCTAGATCACAACACTAACAGCACGGACCATTAATTCTCTACAACGCTAATTTATTGAACATTTAGCAATGTTCTAAATAGCGCGCTATAGCGTTTTCGGACTAAAAAAGCTATGACGCTATGGTCATATAGCGCCGCTATATGGCCATAGCGCTGTTTTTTCAGCCGTTCTGTTATGACACGATAAACGCTATTTAAACCTTTGACATTTAGTGAATCCTTATCAATCCAAATCCAGCTATGCAATGCCTTCTCGTAGTACAGAAAAAAATCTCCGGATTTAGTATGCAAATTCACTGACATTTAATGCATTTATTTTTTATTATTTGTTAACAGCTAGAATTTATACCAAGTTATATTGAAAATTTACAAATCTGGATATAAATACATAATTGAATTAGTTTTAACGGTTTGAATTTTTTTCATTTAAAGTCACTTCGATAGATTGTAAAGTTAAATGATATGTCTATATTTGATCTATTGTTTCGACCTATTTTCAGACCAGATATCATGTTTTTAACCACTAAATTGCATTGTTTAAATTGAATATCAATAGAATATGGTACTGCTGCTATTTTGTGGTTGATTTGCAGGAAATAGGCGAAAACATGAAGAGTTCTGACCTTTCCCCACGCGAGTCGCGTCCCACTTGACGCGGGTCGCATCGCAGCCCAGACGCGACCTCAGACGCGACCCTCATTGCGCACATCAGTTCTACCTGACGCGGGTCGCGTGCCATCTCATGCGGGTCGCATCGACTTAACTGCGCCAGGCCCAATTGAGGCCCGTTAAGAAACCTATATATACCGAGGGCCTGGCACAGGAAAGGGAACCCCCCGATATTTTCGCAGAAAGGGGATCTGATCGGTTTGAAAGGAGACTTGGCGCGACAGAGAAGAGGGAGGCAATCTGGAGCCAAGAAGGATTCGACTTGGAGAAGAAGATTCGGCCAGAAGCTTCGATCCTCTTCGATCCTTCATCTCTCACCATGATTTGCACTCTCTTTCTCTCTTTTACTTTGATTTTGCTCATGTCTGAGTAGTCTTGTAGTTTGAGGGGTCTGGATGTAGTCTTAAACTTTGTTTGATTATGCACATTGATTGATTCTGAATGTTATTTCGTGTTTCTTTGATTCTTGTATTATTTGTGATTGCTTGATCTAAATTGCTTGATTGATTCTTGATTGTCTACTGTTGAATGCCTTTGGTATTTCTTCTTGTAATTTGGCCTTGACGTTCTTGCAAGTTAGGTTAAGTACTTGAGGTAGGTCTGAGATCCGAAAGGTTAGGTCAATAGTAGCCAAGATGTGAAATTTCCACTTGTGGATACCTTTAGTAAACAGAACTGAGAACTTAGGTTTGATTAAACAGCTTGATCAAACCTAAGAAGGTGAAATTGCATTTCCAAACCAGGTCAGTTAAGCCAACACACGAGAGTTGAGGTTTAGTGACATTAGGTACGGTCAATCTAGCCTTACACGACTTAAACAACCAGTTTCTGACATGTGCAGACTCAGCTCAAGGGGTCATGCGGGTCGCGTGCGAGAGCACGCGGGTCGCATCACAAGGGTCGCGTACGAGAGTACGCGAGTCGCGTGACAGGTCCAGAGTACTTGAGGGCCACGCGGGTCGCATGCGAGAGCATGCGGGTCGCGTCACAAGAGTCGCATACGAGAGTATGCGAGTCGCGTGGCAGGTCCAGAGCAGCAAAGTTGAAGATGAAATCTGAAACCCTTGAAACGCCTTTTATACAATAGTTTTACTTTCTGACATTATATTTGTTCATACATTTGTTCATACATTTGTTCATTTCATTTGTTCATACATTTGTTACAAAACCTAGGAATAGACAAACACACAACCTTCAAACTTCTAGTACCTAACTAGGTAGAGTAAAGATTCAGAATTTGAGTCGTCTCTGTGGATCGATACCTGAATAGACTACACGACGGGATTGTGCACTTGCAGTCCTAGTCAAGAGTCGAACAAGAGTTAAAAGCTACAGATTCGTCTGTAGTGAAGCTTTGTTCTTCACGTTTGGCGAAGAACATTAAACTCAACAAAGAAACTGATGAGTTAGGATTGCTAAAAGGCTAATATATGATAGTGCTTGACGGTAATTTTTCCGAGAAATAATTTAGAAATGTCATACAGAATTATTTGCCGAAATTTTTATTAATAGAAAAAAATAAAAAAATATTGACATTAAAGAAGCTTTTTGTGGAAATTCGAGATGTAGCAAAAACTTGTCCAGGGGACGTTATGGACCATCACAGCTTGATTAGTCGAATCGATTTGGCAGATTCACGGATTAAGCAGGCCGTTATGGTCTATTACGGCCAGAGAGAGCCAGAAAAAACAATAAAAAATGTGTGGCCGTTATGGTCTATCATGGCCAGGGAGAGCCAAAAAAAAAAAAACCAGACCGTTATGGTCTAACATGGCCAGACCCAGTGAATTAAAAAAAAAACCAACGTCTAGAAAAAGTTTTTTTTCCGTCTTGCTGACAGGATGTTGTACAAACCAACGTCCAAAATTTTTTTTTTTTTCCTTCCGCCTGGCCGTGATAGACCATAACGATCTGGTTTTTTTTTTTTTTTTTTTGCTCTCCCCTTGGCCGTGATAGACCATAATGGTCCTTTTTTTATTTTTTTTTCGGTTCCCTCTAGCCGTGATAGACCATAATGGCCTGCTTAATCCGTGAATCTGCCAAATCGGTATTCTGCTAATTAGGCCGTGATGGTCCATAGCATTCTCTGGACGTTTTAGACTATGAAGTCTTCTTCAATTTATTTCCACGAAAGTCTTCTTCAATGTCAATATTTTTTTATTTTATTTTCTATTAATAAAAATTTCGGGAATTATTTGAGCTGAAATTAAAATATTATTTATGAAATTAAATATGGATTAAATCATATCAGGCCGCATGGATTACGGGCCGAAATTTGTACACTCACTGTATTCTAAAAAATAATATTTTATAATTAATTTTGGATATTAATAAAAATCTCGGATGTTTCTCAAAATAGTGTGGCTAGTATCCGGATATTTGTCTGGTATTGTGATTTTTAAGAGGGCTGTTTTGCAAATTCGTCCTCTGCTCCTCCTCTTTACAAAATTGTGTTGCTGTGGGCGGCACTCCCGCCACAGTCTCCCGCCTCTCGTCAAGATGCTGTGGGTGGACAAGTACAGGCCAAAAACCCTAGAGAAGATAACAGTGCACCAAGAAATTGCCAATAACCTCAAAAAGCTGGTGCTGGTTCTCACCTCTCTCTCAGCTTCTTTTGCTGTTTTTCTTTCTTAAAACCCTCATCTAGGGTTTTGCGATCCTGGCACGCCTCATCTTTACATTTCCTGTGAATTTGATTTGTAGGTCACGGAGCAGGATTGCCCGCATCTTCTCTTCTATGGACCGTCCGGCTCTGGCAAGAAAACCCTAATCATGGCTCTAATCAAAGAAATGTTCGGCTCACCTGCTGACAAGGTCTTTGTCCTTGACTCCTTATTTTCTTTATTTGTAACCAATTTTACCAAATGCGGCTCTAAGTTTCAGTGATTTAACGGAGTCTACCTAGCCAGTAACTATCTCGCTTGCGGGTTAGGATTAGTAACCCTACTTGAATAGTTTTTTTTTTTTTTGTGTGTGAATATGACCACCTAGTAGCTTTTTCTATGAAAATAGCTTTAGAATATTCCAATTGGAGACTTGAATAACTGCTTAGGCAATTATACTGTAGACCCGTGAAAATAAGCTTTATGCATATCATGCTCATCTTGTTGCAGTGTTCAAAGTCCTTTTTTCCCTCTCTGCATTTACAATAGGAGGATGATTGAAGTTTGGTTGCTTCTTGCGGCATTATTTTTATCTTTTATTTAATTATTAATACTATTTCAGGTGAAGTTGGAAAACAAGATGTGGAAGGTTGATGTAAGTACTCGTGTTTCCTTCGTTCTTCCTGCTGTTTTTTTTTTCCTATCATAAGTAGCATTACGAAAACTGCTTTGTTCTATCTGACCATTTGGACATTGCAGAAAATTCATTCCAGAAAACATTGTATTTTCCAAGGATTGTATGGCTACTGATTAAAACTACCTATCATTTTACAAGTATGGGGTCAAAATGGAGAACTTTATCATAAACCATTGGGTGTCAAATTAGATGTAATAGCATAATTTTCTGAAATTACAATAAAAACATCTATACAATTCAGTAAATTTTGCAAAAAATATGGGAGGTGGGGATTGACCCCATGATTTCCATGCCAATCCACCTCTGGTACCTTTCTATACTCTGAAGGGGAATGAATGAAATTTCTCCTTCTTTTACAGTTATACGTGCCTATTGCTATCTTGACATTTGCAAGCCTGCAATAAATTGCATCTGATTTGCAGGCTGGTTCAAGAACAATTGAGCTTGAGCTAACTATGCTATCAAGTGCCCATCATGTGGAAATGAACCCAAGTGATGCCGGATTTCAAGATAGATATGTTGTTCAAGAAATAATTAAAGAAATGGCAAAAAACAGGTCCATAGACACTAAAGGAAAAAGGGGGTTTAAAGGTACCTATACTATTACTTTCTCTTTTACTTATAGAACTTTTGTACTGTGAGAGAATTCAAGCGGGTATCTGATTGATACTTTAATATCGGAACATTGAAATATGGGATTCAGTTGCAGTTGATCAAAGGGCCGTAACATATTCCAGCCATTAGTTTACTGTACTTGCAACTAGCATATATGAATGCATTATAAAGGGCTTTAAAGTTGGCGGGCCGCCCTTGGTCTTATCAGATACCGGGACACATAATTGTATGCTGTGAAGGGCTTTTCCTTGAAAAGGAGAGATCCAATATTTTATTTTATTTGCAGCTTACGTCATACTTCTCAATCACAACCATCTCACAATATTTTGAGATATCATGCGTCCTTTGTATTTGCAACTGACACCAGAGTCTTTTAGTGTTTTTGCAAATGACATCAACTTTGAAAGTGAAGCACAAAGATATTAGATTATCTTAGTTTTGCGTAAACTGAAAATTACAACATTTAAACTACTTGGACTTTATTTTTGTTTATTTTTAACCTTAGATTTGTAAGCAAAACATCAGAATTTAGTTCTATGCTTTTCTGAACACAACCTAGTATTTGTTGATATCTTGAAATATTGAGACAATTGCAAAAATGTGAAACATTGTGTTTTCGAAACAAGTTAAAATATTGATTCTTATTTATTTATTTGTGGAAATGCCTTTTATAATGCTCTGATATGTGTCCCATTAACGGCTAAGACCAATTGTGCAGCCCGTGGTGGTGCCTTGCTCCTGGTACCAGGCCTATTTAAGGCAGTATAAATCCTGCAGCACTGTGATGACAATTGCAATACAAAACCAGAGAGGGAGATAAAAAGCCACTGAATCAATCATGTAAATGAGGTACTTTGGAGTAAAAAGACACCAAAAAATAAGCTCATTGTTTTGCACAAATACAATTTAGATAAGTTTCGAGAGGGAGGAAATAAGCCACCGAATCAATCATTTAAATGAGGTACTTCGGAGTAAAAGACATAAAAAAAGAAGCTCATTGTTCTGCACAAATACAGTTTTAGTGCTGAATGAAGTAGACAAGTTGTCGAGAGAGGCGCAACACTCCCTCAGAAGAACCATGGAGAAGTACAGCTCATCTTGTAGGCTCATTTTGTGCTGTAACAGTTCTTCTAAGGTTACTGAGGCTGTCAGGTCTCGCTGCCTTAATATCCGTGTTAATGCGCCCACACAAGAAGAGGTATCTCTTTTCATTCTGATCATATTTCTGTGGTTAAGTGCTGAAAATATGCAGATTCTAAAGGCTCAACTTAACTGAAAAATGATTGAATTACATGTAATTTTTTCTAAATCAAAGTCTTATGGAATTTAGTAAATATTAATTCTCTCTACTTAAAATCAAAACCTTAAGTTCATTATCTCTTTTGATATTAAATTTTATATGTATCTTTTTATTGAATTCAGTTCATGCAATAATTTAGAAAATATAGTTGCCTATTAGTTGAAGGTGTAATTTGTCAATGTTGACAGAATTTTTTTTGTCCGCTGTCCAAACCGAGTTTGGGTATGATGAAACTTTTTAAGTGTTATTTGGTAGTTTAATAATATGTTTTGTGTTATTCGCAAACGGCCTCGTTGATTATCTCATTCTATTGTTCTTTTGGGTTGCATACAGAATTGCAATGGATATTTAACTTATAATGCTGGGATATTCTTTTAATTTCAAGTGACACACTGTACTTGGATATTTTGCTAATTGCGATTGCTGAACAGAATGTGCTCAAAAGTAAATCTGGTTGGCTTGTCTTAGTCATCTTGATCTTAGGAGAAAGAAGAATAAAGAAGTGGAAACAATATTGTCAATGTTTTCAGATGCAAATAATTTTGAAATATGTTATTTTTTGTTGCAAAAATGAGAAATAGTTGGTTCTTTTTGTAAATATGATGTAATATTTTCACATATTGCAAATATTCTTGTTTATAGCATTGCTGTTCACCTGATACATTCAAATGCTCTAGTAGCTACCTCTATTTTTCTTTTCCTTTTTGGTTGCACAGATTGTTAAAGTTCTAGAGCTTATTGCAAAGAAGGAGAGCCTTACCCTTCCACCAGTATTTGCAAATCGTATAGCAGCACAATCAAACAGGAATTTGAGGAGAGCAATTTTATTTTTTGAGACCTGCCGTGTGAAAGAGTAAGATCTTCATTAATGTTCAAGTGTTAACTTACCTGTCTTCAATGTTCCACTTTTTTTTGGCAACATTAGCCTTTTGAGATATAGCACTTGCCTTTTCTGTTATTTCTGTATTTTTTTGTTTTGACTTTGGTGTTTAATGTCACAGTTAAGGGGAAAAAAATGGAGTCTTCTTTCCGGGTTGAGGTTAATGAATGCTAAGTTGGAGGGTTAGTTGCACATGAGAGGGTGAAAATCAAAGTGCTAGTATACTTCATATTACACCATACTAGTAATGGAATATAATTGTGTTTGGAAACACAAAAACACCAAATTAACAGATGCCGTATTCAATTTTGAGAATTTAGAAAAACTCGAAGGACTGGACCTTGAAATTCCGTCTGTGATTCTTAATTCACTGCCGCGCTTACAAACCCTGGCCATTGGCAATTGTTAGAGACTCGGATCTGAGTTTTAGAATTACTGTCAGAGTTTCAAATTTAGACTGGGGGCATTTATTAACAAGTGGCTGGAGCTTCAAACTTTGTCCTACCTATAAATTTTCAATTTGAGTTGTCTAATTCATATGTTTTTTTCCATGCACAAACTTTTTCCCTAAAAATATCCATTGTCTGACACAGTAGATCAAAGTAGAAATCGCCAGTTTGACAACTTTCTGGGGCTGTTCTAATTTTCCTTCATTATTTTCTTGGTGTGGAGTTTAATATCACATCAAGGGTAACTATTCAGACCTAATTGCATAATTGAGGTTTAAAGAGTTTATCGGGTCAATAATATGGATTGATTAAGCATGATACTTATCTTGGTTGTAGGTATCCATTTACAGAAAATCAAGTGATTCCACCCCTTGATTGGGAGCAGCAGGTGTCAAATATTGTATCAGATATTTTGAAGGAGCAAAGTCCCAAAATGTACATATTAACCTTTAATTTTTACTTATTTTGCTACAGAAACCATTTTGTTCTCATTGTAAATTGAGCCCAAATTTTGTTGCAGATGACTTCTGACTTTTCTTTAGATCCAAAAAATTATAGTATCCAGCATTAAGATCAATTTCTTTTGTGATTATGCATTTAACACTTGACCATTTACATTTAGTGGGCGTAAGGGAACTTATTCCTCCAGATGTTGACAAATTCACCCTTGCATATTCTGAGATCTTGTGGTTTAAGCTCTGAGTTCAGATGGGTTAGTTATTGTGGATACTAGAGCTAATATGAAAAACTCAGGGTTAATTTACTCGATTCTTTCTTGATATAACCTTGTCTAACTGTCTGGTGTTATTTGCAAATAACTTGAAAGATGTTAGGTTTTGCAAAATGAGAGATGTTAGATGTTTCTTGCGAATGCAAAAAAGTACTATGGTGTGACTTGTGAAAATCCAAATATACAGCTGAAGTTGAACTCTTTTGATCTACTGAACTGACTTTTTATTTCCCATATAGCATAGTGGTTTGATTCTAGATTCCTTTAGACTAGATCGAGGTTCTTTTTGTTAACATGTTGCCCATGCCTTGTCAGGCTATATGAGGTCCGTCAAAAGCTGTATGACTTGCTTGTAAACTGTATTCCTCCTGTTATAATATTGAAGGTATGTAATTCCTACTTGGTTTAATTTGCAATTTTTTATAAAGCTTCAAACTATATTCAATCATACAGAAAATAAAAGAATCAATGAAAATGAAAATAATAGGTTCTAATAGGTATTGGTTTTTGTGAATCAAATACTACCTGGTCTGTGCTAGTACATGGTCTGACCAGTATGGTATGTGTTCTACTATGAAATTTCTTGCTTTATAACATTTTGCAGTGAGGCTTTATTTCATTATTTGCAGAAATTGTTGTGTGAGCTGTTGAAGAAGTTGGACTCCGAGTTGAAGCATGAAGTTTGTCACTGGGCTGCTCATTACGTGAGTGAATTTGAATTTTCAGTTATTGTCCCGCTCCCTGCATATTAGTCTGCCTGAAGTTTAAGATTAACATCATTTTCCGTTCTTCTGGCTTATGACTAAGTTAATGTTGAGGATAAAGGGGCATCCATAATATGTCTCTACGTCTTTCTAGAGTAATGTAGTTTTCCTTCAAATTGCTTAGCTTTGCTAAACTGAGAGACCAGTCCCCAAAGCCCGAAGTGTTTTGTTCCAAGTGCATTTTTTCCACTTTGCGGGCCATGAACTACCCCTTGGAAACTCACCTCCAAAACCGAAAAAGTGTTCTTAGGTCATACAGTCATTTGTTAAAAAATAAGGGCTCTGTGTTCACTTTGCTTGCACCCTGATAAAAAAAAATTGGATGTGATTATGCTGATGTTTATAATTGAATCCATTTTTGATAAATTTTTAATTCATAATATCAGTCTTCTTTTCTTTTGATTTAACTTAGCTTGTAAATTGTTTTTGCTGTTTTTATTTAAATATCAGGAACATAAGATGCGACTTGGTTCCAAAGCCATATTTCACTTGGAAGGTACTATATATTTATGCTAACACCAAGAAGAAAGACTTTGTGATGCTATTTTTGTTTACTTCGGTCACAATGTGAAATTATTTTTGGTTAATGGATGCAAGCTGAGCACAATCCACTGGTAGTTTAGTTTTCATAAAGCACGTCAAGCATTTTCATGCTTCCCTGTTTGAATGTGGATTTTTGGGGAACTTATACCATAGAATAGGCCAGCAACTTGGTATACTTGACAAAGCTACTTTGGTGTTCGATTCGACAACTCTGTTTATTGGCATGGAGATTAGTAAAATTTATGCCCATTTCTTTGGGAACTTTTGCAAATAATTGGGCAAGTCCACAATGTTTCTTTAACTACTTATTTTCTTTGCCAAAAAGAATAATTTATGAACCATATTTTAATTTCTAATGCACTATTGAAAAACTACTTGGCAGCATTTGTGGCAAAGTTCATGAGCATCTACAAAGAATTCCTCATCGCTACATTCGGTTGAATAGCATTACAGGTTCTTTTAAACATACAGACTTGGCTTCTTCTGGAAAACAAAACTTGATGCCCCTTGATATAGCATAATGGTTGCTGACTTGCTGTGTTGGCTGTTAGAAAACTCATATAATGACATTTTCCACCTGTTGGAGCCTAAACCTGAAAAAAACTGCACCCATGTATTACAATCATTATTGCCGGGAAAGTACCAGAATAAGGTAAAAAGGAACCTGAAGAGAATACACCTTTTTAATATTGTTTTAGCAAATTTTTTTTTTTCCTTTTTCTTTGTTGCAGTGATCTCAACTTGAGATGTATTTGGATTCTGTGCTGTTGGTGCAAGCTTTCATTCGGTCTCTGTGCATGTCATATTGAATCCTACTTAATTTAAATGGGCTAGATGAATGTTTAGGTGGCTTATTCTCCAATTGGCTTTATGCTTTCTTAGACCATCATTTTTCTGGTTTTATTTCTCCATGTTTGTTTTTCTTTGTTCTGCTTGTTCCTTCATTAATGTTTTGCTTTGGCTAAAGTGGCTTTTCTGGTGCTATGGTAGGATTATTAGGTTATACTTGCTACGTGCAGACAGATATCTTAAAATCGGATAATTTTTCTACCCTATGTGTCTATATTTGTTTATTGTTACATATACAGGTTGGGGTTTTTTGTTGCGTTTGCCGGGTACGGTCGAATAATTTAAGGAGTTCCAATTGAAGTGAATGACAATACAGTTGCAAATTGTTATACCCCGTATGAAAATACATTGAAAGTTGCAAACTCCAAAGAAAGGCACCAACCATTGTACCAATTTAGCGAGCGTCAGCGAGATGTGGTATGGTATCAAACCAGAAATTAATTAAGTCCATTCCTATTTATAACATTTTTGATATTTCATTAATTAAAAATGCCGACATTTTATTAGATATTCAAATTTAAATAGAAATTAATAAATATATTCAGCTTTGTTGGGTTTTAATAAAAATGTCCAAATCGGTTATTAAATAGCCGGTCCTTAATTTTTAATTTTTTTTTATTTTTTGCTGTTTCAGACGGTAAATGCTCATATTTCTCTTTCCTCTCTTTCACAATTCATTCAACTCACAAAAGAGAAAGGAAGGGAAAGAGAGAGAATGCGATTTTTCAAAAACCAAAAGGATAAACAATAGCAACCGAGGTAGGTCGTCCTATCGTGCCTAGCGAGAAGAGGGTCAATTAGTGATTGATATAAAAATGAGAGAAAAAAGAACGACTGTCGGGTGCCGTGATAAAAATAAATGTCAATTATTCATACAAGAGGAATTTCTTAGGTATGAAATTTCAGACGATGATTTTGTGAAAAATTCCAACGGCTATGGTTTGAAAAAAAAATATTGATCCAGAGTCTCTATCATCGGACAATGAGTTTGTTCCGTATATTTATACTGGTAATGCTACCACTTCGTCTGCTGTGACTGATCTAGATCTGAAAAAATCGGCTCGTTTTAAGAAGTAGCATTATTAGTAAAATTTGGATACATTTGAGCTAAGTTCTAAGTAGTATGACTTTAGTTTGATGAATTATGGTTGTAAAATTAGGTTGTACAATTTTTTAGTTTCTTTAGTGTCCATTTTGTAGACTTTATTTCATTAATTCAGAGTTTATTTATACTTAATGTATTGACATTCATGTAGACTTGATGTTTCTCTACATTTGAAAATGGTACAAAATAGTAAAGTTGTAAAAACTTAGTATTAATAAAGTCTACACAAATTGCAAATAAAATAATTCTGAAAGCAACATCTAAATAAATCAATGACAACATGCATCAAATGAGAAGAATTTAAATCACCTATTACTACTACGCCTAAAATTAAATTCGAGAAACCGACCAGTTTCAGAAGATGGCCTACCAAATGGCTTTGCTTGGCTTCCATATGCCCTTGCTTGGCTTCCATATGTTCTTGTATGCCTACTAGTTGACCTCCTTTTTTGGCTTCCAGATGACTCTCCTTGCACCCCAACCGCCTCTTCTCCTATGGCAACTGCCTCTCTCATTGCTTGTGCAAACATAGCAGATGCATCTAAATGGCTTGTAGCTGTGCTACGCCGTGACCCTCCGGACCCACTTGCCTTTGTCATAACTCGCTCATTTTCTGCCATATTTGCTGCGTTTCTTACCTCTGCATTGCATTTGTTATTTAGTAAGTTGGTATAAATTGAAAAAAAAAATATAATTTTGATGAATGTTACATACCTCTTCGATTCCTATCGGTAGTGGAACGGCGAGCCTGATGCCCCCTTCGCCTACCTTGCATTTCATCCATGGTCATTACATGATGGATGTGTTTTCGCATCCTAACCCTAATCCAGCCCTTGCTCAGAAGAATTCTAGGTCCAGTACAAGGAGGCCATTCTCCCACATTGCCAAAAGGAACAAACACCCCACTCTAAGTACTTTCAAGATAGTTCACAGTATACTGGTCTGCAACAAATTGGTCATCGCACAAGTTTCGTGCACAACAAACTGCTAAGACATAACGCACGGAATAGATGTTAATTGGAAATCTCTGCAGGTACATTCTATTTTGTTGTCGGGCCCGTGTGTCACAATGTACATGAACTCCCTATGAATAACGTCCATAGTTCCATCGGACCCGCGAGTGACTGTAACGTACTCATTTGGATATGAAACTTGGTACTGACCTTCGCCGTGCGTATAAGAGACCAAACGCATTTGTGCAGCTTTAGTCCACCATTTTCTGATCTTTTGCAAAACCCGGTCGGAAAAATACCTGATTTGCATCTTCCATTGCTCGCTTCCGCCGCTCAACAAACCATTTGTTGATCTTGTAGGACGTATCTTCCACTATGGCAGCCACGGACATTCTACGGCTTAACCCGGAAGACAATGTTGAGCGACTCGGAGCCGTTTGTTGTCATGATACCAAATCGGTAATCCTCCTTTACATGTTTGGAAAATCTTCTCATAATTAGACGGCTTCATCACATCATTGGGACGTACTTTGCCAAATTCTTCAAAAATGCATTACACCTTGGATTTAGCTGCACAAAAACAAAAGATGTGTTACTTCATTTTCAGAATAGTCTTATAAAATAATTAAACAAAATGTTATAAATTAGACATGCCACAGCAAACTCTTCGAACATATCTTTCAACCTTCTTGGCTTCTTCTTCCTAGCTCCTTGTCTGAACCTCCATCCGAACCACTTGTCCTTTCCACAATTCTGGACCAGGTTGTCAGCAACATGCTGCATACAAAACTGTGCACAACATGCAGTGCACATTTGATCCCTTTGTGCTGGTCCGATATAACACAAACAAATTTATCAGCTCCAAGCATTTCATTCCTCAACCACTGCAAGAAAAAACCCCAATTCTTACTGTCCTTCTTATGAACAATTGCAAATGCAATAGGCAACAATTGGTTCTCTGCATCATAGCCGCAAGCTATCAAAAGCCTTCCCTCATACTGCCAAGACAAGAAGCATGCATCTATGCTGATTACTGGTCTAAAGTACTGGAATTGGTACTTAGAGCTAGGATTTTTGTCGCAAATTTCCATCTGCAGTGGTTTCAGCAAGCTGTACGAACTCTCATAACTCCCAAATTGTCGGGCTATTGCAAGCTCATGACCCATCCACAGTATGTCTTAATGATGTTCTCAATGACATCAGCAATGATTGATGCCGTCAAACATTCATGATCAGTTCTTGTATACTTAGTCCTACATGTGTGAGACTTGTCTTGCCTCGTTATAACCCATGCATCTCTAAAACCCGTTGTTTTTCCCCTAAGTTTGTAATCACAACTCGGAGTTTTGCACACCACCTGAATTCGATCCCTGTCACTTTTCTTTATTCTAATATCATGATTCTTAGTAATATGATGCTATCTAATCTTCTTAATCAGCTCTTCTTTGCTTTGAAAATATTGTTATGGCGCAAGCTCACCTTTGTACTCAATTTGTTGCCCATAGTAAACAATATCTGCTTCTATAAAAGAAGATATATCATTGAAGTCTGCGAACGGGTGCGTATCAATCCGGCCACTA